>JBBPUI010001145.1:0-11856 GCA_038094615.1 Heimioporus aff. retisporus | reverse complement strand
CGAGATAGAGTGGGGTCCATTTGGTGCTTGAACGCTGGATCTGCTCGAGTACGAGAACGCGAGAGGCTGAGAGGGGAATGGCGCGCAAGATATGCAAAGGAGAGAGGGGAGCAAGTAGACTAACAGAAACCAATGATACGCCATCAATTTCCGAAACGCTTGGAATATTCCCAAGAACGAAGATGACGATTTTTGCATGTTCATCACCACGGATCGTCAGAGGAAGGCAGCGACGATGGGTGTACGCTGACGTGGACAATGCAGCGGATTCATAAAGCCGGTATAACGCGGAAAGAGGTCCTGGGGCAGGCCCCTCCGATTCGGTCCCGGTTTCGTTGGAGGTGTCCGAGACATTCGACGAGGAAGTGACCTTCTGAGAGAACAGCAATGGCTGGACATCCTCTTCGGCGACATGTGCAACCGGACCATCGGCTAGCTCATAAAAGACATGTACAACTGCCTTCTTCTCCGTGCGGGCAAGTCGAGAAGCGAGAAGAGCATTGTCATGAGCGTCTTGCGACGTATAGGACACCACAAGGAATGGGAAAGCGGACTGGAGAAGAAGGATATCCGACAAGTCGTCCCTGACAGCGAGGTGAAGGACAAGCGGGAAGGGAGAAAGCTCTGCGGCGAAGAGCACGAGGCGGAGGGCGATCTCAGAAGTGACGGGGGAAGTGAAGGAAACCAGGGACGCGCTGGAGGCAGCACGAAGTATGGACGCACCCGGGTCGCCGCCAGCCGGGATGGATTGAACGGTCGGCTGGCGAGAGGATGTGTGTGAGAGTGTCCTAAATGACTCGGCGAACGGGGACAACACGGGTCCGGCGGGCCGGGTGTGGAGAACGACGTCCGAGGCAAGAAAGGCCACCCGACAGACGGCTGGGATTGCGGCCATGGCTGGAGGAGAGGGTGAAGAAGAGACTGTACGGGCGTACCTTTGATTATAAAGTGAACGAGTTCATATCACTCGCGAGCACACCATCTCATCGTCATCCGTTTCAAATCAGGAAACATCATATTCGGAGACTACCGGGTAGCTACATGACGCTCCTTCAAATAATAGTGGGCCTTTCCAAGCATCCATATCGTGAACGAAAACTTGAAGTTTGGGTACGAGATCATGCAGTTCTTGTTAAACACACCCTCGATCGCCTCTTGTGGCCACGACCCGTCCTGCACAGTAAATGAGTTTTTGGCCCGTGTTACAACACACTGGGACTGTTTCTCACCGGAAGTTGTCGGGCCATGACCAAATTAACTGCCTTTTCAATAGGTTCCATGTTAGGATATCTCGCGTACATCAATGCCATAGCTGCCCAGCATGTCTGCACAACTTGAGTCTCCTCGTGTTCAACCCAGCGGCCGAGTTCGCAAGTCTAAAAGGAGCTATGGGTCAGACGTCCGGTAAATAGGAAAGTGATGATTTACCCTGTAACTCTCCCCCCATCCTCCATCCTCTCGTTGTTTAGAAAGAAGAAAATCACAAGCACGTTGGACCGCGGGACTGTTCGCGTAGTACTCCCCACCAAGTGCCAAACTTTCCAGTGCAAACTGGGTCGCATACGTGAAACAGATGCCCCATGAGCCAACCCAACCACCCTCCGGCTTCTGAACCTCATGCAGCCACTTGATCGCCCCCGTGATCGTTCGTCTGGTAACGTTAATCAAAACATCTGCGGGTTGACACCGGTACCACTCACTCAATGTCTGTTGTCCGGTAGTTTGGATAATGTTTCCTGAAAATAGATAGGGATGTAATCACGGAAGTCGTGCATTCCGGGTAACAGAACTCGATCATGATATCCCCTTATAATAAAAAGTCAAGATCATTCCAATGACGTGAAATGTCGCCGCACCAAAGACCTCCGCAGCATTGAGCCACTCCAACCACTTAGGTCCCCTCACAAGCTCGTAGCTTGCAAAACCGCCGTTGCTATTCTGCAGCGAGAGTAGCGTGTCGACGGCGTCAAAAAGTCGGTCATCAGAAATGACCTTCTCCGTTCCCCTAGGGACTATTCTCAGTGTGAATAATCACTTCAACCCATCCATACGCACTCGATCTGGTTTTGGAGGTACAGGACTGACTTGAGGCCTTCTCCCGTGCAGTCACTGACAGTATAGCTTTGCTCCTTCGTGCTAAACGGCCATGCTCCCTTGCTTCGATGTCGGTAAGCCGATTCATAATGCTTTGGGTTATCGCGAATCTGGCAGTTATCCAGCCAATCCAAGGCTAATCTCAAACTTTCCTTGTTTTCTGGCTCGTTTGCAAGGCCCGTTTCCACAAGTGCCTGCGTGATGAATCCAATGTCCCAAAGCTGACTACCATTTGTCCCACATATCATTATACCCTCTGCGCCGAGCCACATGAAGTCCGCACGCTTAATAGCATGTTGACGATATACCTCTGAATTGGGACCATCGACGATGAAACGACATAACAGGTTCATCATCTTGGAGACAGGTCCAACAGTCTGGTACTCAGTGTTTTCGTCCTCATACACGACAAGCTTGTACGTGCGCTCCAACGCGGCCCTGCGAAGTGCAGGAATGGCGCAGGGTTCGTAAACGGATAGTATGAGGTTCATTGCATCGAGGAGCGACGTGTGAGGCGAGTATAGGTCAACAGCAGCGACGTTATTACGTTGTGCTGGCCAATGTATGCGGTGGTAGTCAGTTGTGTACAGCTCCTGCAGACAAAAGTATTGGTATGCGGGGGAGTACACCAGGTAGTGTCGGTGCGTACCTCGCGAAGGGAATGGACCAAATCGTTTTCATCCACTTTGAAGCGAACGCCGTAGAGGTAACTCATGGGTATGTAGACATTACGAGTATGAATCCACCATCTATACGGATGGAATGGAACCCACTCGGGAATAAGCCTGCAGTGGTCAAAGTGGGTCCAACAGTACTGTAGGAATCGTCCTTACCAAAGTTCCGGAGGCACGGGATTGAATCCTTCCCAATCGTAGACATTAAGAATTGCCAACCAGAATTTTCCCCAAGACGGGACACCTATTGCTCCCCCTGCAAGACAACAGTGGTCAGCAAGGTAGGATGGGCATCTAAGAGGCAGTCACCTAGCCGATGAAGGGTAGCCCTTGCCTTGACGGCAACCGGGTGTTCAGCGCTCATCCCAAGGATTCGCAATGTAACATAGTTGAGGGCAGTTCCGAAGACGGTCGAATGTCCTTCGATATGTCTAGAGAGGTTGACACGATGCTCGCGTGACGTGCCATTGCATACTTACAGGCCCCAACCTCCGTCTTCGGGATGCGCCCGGTTTATGAGGTAACGAATCATCTCTAGGCGTTCTTCTTCTTTGAACCCCATGCCAGCAGCGTAAGACCCGATGACAATGCCGGGGTACAGGAACATTGGGCCACCATACTCGCCGGCCCAGTGCCCGTCATGCGACTGAAGGTGCTTGTAAAATGTATAACCATTCTGGGCAGACTCAAGCGGCGTGGTCGCTTTCGGGAGAGCAGGGAGGTCCTTGTCGAAGTCATTGGCGGTTCACTGCGCGTGCATAGCAGACAAACACATACCAGAGGTTGACCTATCCAGTACTTGTCAACATAGTTCTGGGGCCACTTGTCGCACTCTTCGTCCGTCTTGAGGTAGTGCCAAGTGTGACGGCCCCCGTCGTTCACGAGTAGTCTCCACCGAGAATAGTCTGTGAATGGCTCCTTGCCAGACTCTGGAATGTCGAGCGGAGAGTACAGTCGACTGGCGGACATGGCAGTGGTAAGGAAAAGTTATGGAAGCGAGCGTGTTTATTTGCCTTGATAAATTACTGCCCGAATCGGTCCACATATTTCTCTGGCCATGAGCAGCTTTCGTGACTCGTCAATACTCATCATAGAAACAGGCCGGACCGTCATCAGGGCTGGCCTCGGCATCCAGGAACTCTTGAAAATTCCGACGGTGGTTCGGCCGTTCGCTTGTCTCATCGCCAATCACTACTAACAAGTGCTCGTGTTCAGGAGGTGCCTGCACGTGTCGGACTAAGGCAGACGACGGGGGAGCCTCCCACTACAAATGGAAAACAGCCAAGCGGTGCCGGGGAGGGCAACGACTGGCGCCCACCAGCGTCATCAACCGGTCCATCCTCGCTCCCTTTTTACACGAGCGTCACTGCAAAAGTGAACGACTATCTTGTCGGTATCCAACTCGACGAAGCGCTCGAAGCAGGGAATGACATCCTTGTATCATGGCCGTTTGCGGACGGCGATGTTCGTGATTGGACACAAGCCGAAGCCATCTGGTGCGTAATCGAATCTGGCCATCCACACGGGATGTGTTCTCACCGCAAATACTCGTAGGAAATATGTCATTTTTAACAGGTTTCAGATAAAACGCACTCAAAACGAATCTCCGGTCATGCTCTCCATCTTTCCCGGCCTTTCTCGTGGTTCTCAAGAACGAATATGTCAAGTATTTTTTGAGCGTTTCAATGTGGCCAGCTTTGCGATCGTTGAACGTCCCATGACACAGTTATACGCGACGGGGCAACTGAACGGTGTTGTCGTCGACGTAGGATACGAGAAAACAGATGTAACACCTATCTATGACGGTTTTATCGTCCGCTCCGCACGATCCTCGACTTCCTTGGGCATAGCAGATTGCGAACGATACCTTGTCAACCTCCTGCGCTCAAACCAATCCGTTATGGCAGCTGCCTCTCCCTCCGATTCCCCTAGCGATCCTGAAACCGTACGAGCGTTCCTTCTCGATCTCGTCAAATATATCTGGTCTGAAGGCCATGTTCGCGTTCCGTCAGACGGGCAAATTGCTGAGGTAATGGAGGACGAAGGGGTCACAGATATCGCCGCAGTTCTCGTTGCAGGGAAAGAAAAGGCAGTGATCGAAGCTGGGACAAAGAGGAAAGCGACAGCAAAAGCATCTGCTGCAGAGCAAGCGCGCGCGAAAGAGATCGAGGCTCTCGACCTTATCACACTGCAGTTCCGCGACCACTCGATAACGTTGGGCAAGGAGCGACATCGGTTCTGTGAACCACTTTTCGACCCTTCACTCCTATATTCCGTGGTTCCAAATGGGACGGGACCTGAGGAGGACCCACTCTCGTTACAGGACACCGTTGGATTCGCGGTCAACCAGGCTGATGTTGACTTGCGACAGTACATTTGGCAGGGACTTTTTGTCACTGGTGAATTAGCAAGTCGTGTTAAAGGTATGCTTTTTTCCGTTTTCTCTCTTGACCCGTACTGGAAATCTGTCGGACAGGCATTGGTACCGCGCTGCAGTCACGTTTGTCGCCATTTATTCTTGGGAATCCTGAGCAACATAACGACGTTCAACCCCGGTCTATTCGGGTGGTTGGCGTCCCCGATTATTTTGCCGAGTATCGAGAGAAGGGAGATGGTCTTGCAGCATTCTTGGGTACCAGCATTGTTGCCAAGGTCGATGCCAGGCTTTTTTTTTTCTGTGCTTTTGCTGATATGTCGGACCAGATTTCTTTCAATGATGCTCAAGGAAAGAATTTTGTATCAAAATCGGACTATGACGAGAAGGGACCACGCGCTATCATAGAAATGTCGCCTGCATTGCTGTAATCATAGAATTGGACCCCTCTATAGGGGGTTATCGACCTAATGCGGAGTCGGAAAAAACCTGTAACTAACTGTACAGTTATTTATCGGCAAACCGGCATGAAACTTTACTTATCATCACCTCCAGACGTTACCGACATCCCCCTCGATGGCTCCCACTAAGAAATCCAAGGCCGCCAAGTCTACAGAGTCCATCGCGTCGCGTCTTGCGCTCGTCGTCAAGTCGGGCAAGTACTCGTTGGGGTACAAGTCCGCGTTGAAGCAGATGCGCAGCGGCAAGGGTGAGCCTCTTCGTTGCATAGACTCACGGGGACTGGAGCGTGAGGCTGAGAAGGTCCCTTGTGCTGACGACCGTTGTGCATCGCATCCATAGCCAAGCTCGTCTTGATCGCCGGAAACTGCCCGCCCCTCCGCAAGTCGGAGATCGAGTACTATGCCATGTTGTCAAAGACAACCGTGCACCACTTTGCTGGTACCAACGTTGCCCTCGGCACTGCTGCCGGTAAACTCTTCCGCGTTGGGTAGGTCGGCATCTTGTGTTGCTGTTATCCATCTCACGAGCGACCAGTGTTATGACTGTCACCGATCCCGGTGACTCGGACTTGCTTACTTTCGCCGAAGGTAATACTGCATAAAAAAGTTGCACGAGATACCTTTGCGGACACCTTTATGATACACGAAAAAAAAAGCCAAGATTATGTCCAGAGCTTGTTCGATACTGTCGCATGCGTATGTCCATAATGCACATCATGCATCGTATATTCGTTGGGGACACCTCATTGAGGTTCAGTGATGGAAAATTACCAATCGTGCTCTAAGAATGAACTAAGTATGAACTCCAAACTATGCAAGGTATGGAACGAGACGTATGTATGTAGTGCGGGGATCGTATGGTGAGAGACCTGCACCATGCCGCATGCGAGGTATGATATTCAACAAGAAAACGCCCAAGGCACGGATCTGCCCCCTACGTCTCCCTTTCCTTGTGCGCTGCGAGGGACCCATTTGCAACTAGCTTGTCAACCATGCGAACAAATGCAGGATACAGGATCGCCTGCTCGGGTGTCGTGAATGGCTGACGCGGAGGTCGGGGACAGGATAAGACCGGCCGCTTGGCTAGCGACGGCTTTCTCTGCACTTCGACATCTACCACTCCAGGTTGGCAGATATCTCGTGGCTGCGATGAGGAGAGATCATCGAATGGGATGGGATCGTTGTCTACCTCCTCGTCCTGCACGTTCAACCGACTCCACCGACGCGAAAGACGTTGAGACGCGCTTACTTGACTGTTTTCGAAACGGATGGGTGGGATCGAGATCGGATAAAACAAGGACCACGTCCCGGACTGGATCTTGGGGAACGGGGGAGGCGATCGGAGGTGACGCGGGGGTGCGAGGACCGCCAGTGTTTCCAAGGCATCGTCGTGAACGAGCTCGTCCATGAGATCGTCGTGCGCGTGTTCAAAGTGACTTTGAAATTGTTGAACGCGGACGAACACCTCCTTGCAACCTTGTCGTGTGCTTTCAGCGAGTCACGAGCAGACTCGGCGACGATGACGCACCACGCGCAGGACATAATAGTGCTATTCTGGACAGATGGCTGAGCGCGACATGCGTTCTCAAAGCGGCTGCCGAACTGTGAGTTCGTCCAGAGCAACGCGAATATGAACAATAGTAAGAGCCCTCCTCAAATAGCGTCAGCTTTTTAGGTAAGGCTGGATTGTCTGCTCACCTGCTGCGCGGCAAGAGTGCAGTGTCGAGCGAGGTGCTACAAATGGAACGAGTAAGATCAAATCTTCGAGCGAGGGCATGGAATGACAAGGGTATGGACGAAGACTACTGCAGAACTCCAGATGGCATCCCAATATTTCAGAAACCTCTGATGCCTACACCCATAGAAATAGATAGGACAGTGGTTCTCAAAGCACTTACCGTTTCTAAGGTGTTCCAGCAGTTTAGCGTGATATTACAGCCCTCCCACTCACATTGTATTTTTTGAAGAACGGAATGTGCAACTTCGACAATGTTCTCTTTCGTCAAGTGAGTCCGAGGCTTCGACATGGTAGTGTTGTATGATAATATAACGGAAGGCAGATGTCATTGTTAGCATCTATTGATTGGCCAATCGGATGGATACATATGTGTAAACAATTCACAAAACGCGAAACCGTAGTCATAGAGCCATAGATGTTACTGATCCATCGAAGGGTGCCTCCAGTAATATATGTGACCTTGGTCCTCGAAAATGTGCCAGAAATCATGTAGCTGCCAGTGTTCTTCGGAATGGAAATGACAGGGTAGTACATAGATATCACGGGTTGCAATTATGTATGTAACTACCAAGAGATTGTCCTCGATCATGCCTTGGACTTGGACGCTCTAGCTTCTTGGAGCGCCTCCTCCAGCGCCTTCAGGACCTTGTTGATGTCACCTCGGTCGGGATCGACAACACTGACGCCCATGTGCCTGTACGAGGAAAAACTAGTTAATGGTGAGACAACTAAGTATGCTGGAAATAACATGCCCAACACGGAAATACTTGTCTGAGGGGATAGCATGGTCAACCGACGGGCAGAAGGTATCCACTCGATCTCAACTGACCTTTGATAGTAGAGTGTATACCACCAGCAACCACGACATCTTTTTTCAAAAGGCGAGGCACGATGTCGCTTGGAGCGATTCCATCGGGAACGTAGAGCTATTCAAGGGGGTAAGGTAGAACGTCGGGTGGAGGGAGCTAACTTACAGCTGTCATACCGTTGGCTGAAACCTCTTCGTTTAAAGGCACGTTTCTGAACCCGAGTGCTTCTGCGGCCTTTTTGAAGTGTCTGCTAACATCCTTGTGCCTTTGAAATCGCTCCCGAAGGGATACAGGACCTTGGGTGATCTGAGCCAGCGAGGCATGATAGGAGTAGATAAGATTGACGGGTGGTGTAGCGAAGTAGGCGGCAGTGTTGCGTTCGTATGCTTTCATGACAGGAAGCCACCTGGAAATAATCGAAACTAGATCGACGGAACAGGAACTGAATGCTTACTTCTTCCAGCTAGCATAGTATGTTCTCACAGGTGTGGACCTGTTCTCAAAAACCTGTACACAGAGTTGGAAAAGAACGGAGAAACCGGGGTGGGTCATACTTTAAGGGCCTTCTGGCTAACTGCGACTATGCTCAGACCTGGTGGGGTACCCAGTCCCTTTTGGCTGGCCGACAGAACGACATCGATTCCCCAAGCATCCATTTGAATCTCCTCGCTTGCAACGGAGCAAACTGCATCGACCACCACCTGGCAGTAATAGATGGGACCATGGTCTTGCAACGGTACACAGTGAAACGCACCAACGTCTCAGGGGATACAGAACGGACTAGTGCTGCAACAGCTTTGATATCGGAGAGCACGGCTGAACTGCATGTGAGCTACTAGATGGTGGCAAGAAAGCAAGACAACGAACCGGTTGAAGTGTCGACGTGGGAAATGGTGATGAGTTTGTATTTTTTCTGCCTGAGCGAAGTTTCAATGTCGGACAGCTTGACGGTCCCACCGATCTCCGCCTTGAGCTGGTCGACGTTTGCACCATATGCCTGCAAGCTGGCGGAGTCGAGTTATTCTCTGCCAGAACACGGGACACGGCAAGACCAACCAGTCGACGAAACCCTCGGCAAAGTAGCCACAGTTCAGCACAAGGGCGGCCTCGTTTGGTTCGACGAGGTTGGCGGACACCTACCGACAGGGTCAGGATGAGCGAGAAAGGGGAATTAGAGCGCACACCTGGTCCCAACCCAGGGTGCCCGAGCCGGCGATCAAGAAGGGTTGTGCATCCTTCGAGTATAGGATGTCCCTGCAGTATCGAGCAATGAATGGAGCGTGTGTACGGTACAAAGACGACGGACCTAGTCATGCGAATGCAGTCGCCAAAGACGGCGGCAAAGTCGAGCGACATGTGGGACATGGATGGGTGGGCATTTGCATAGAGGACCTGTGCGCACGGGATGAGAAAAGGGCGGGCGAGCGAGAGGGAAGACAGACCTCATCGGTGACCTCGATCGGGCCGGGGATGCTGGTAGGTGGTCGGATGGACGTCCGGGGGCCATAAAAGGGCACTTACAGCAAGAGCCTTGGAGGAAAAGGGTCAGAGGCGGCGCGAAAGGGAAATGAACGGCACGAACCTGTGTGTGTCTTGTACGAATTTCCTGGATGCGGCCATGCTTGAGAACTGGCGAGCGATGCGGACGGGACGAAGAAAGGAAAACATGAGATGAGATTGAGATGGACTAATTAACTAGCTGTGACACCGCAAGCGGAATCGACGGAACGGACTCCCGCGTCGGAATTAGCGCCCAGCAATGATCCGCGTCGGATCCGGCTCGACCGCGCCGTTCGACTGTCCAACACCGACAAGGCCCGCAACCGTCTTCTGCAGGTCCGTCCACTCTGTCTCCCTCGGAAGCGCCATGTCCCCAATATCGTACACGTACAGCCTTCCATCGCTACCACCAAGCGCGCACCGTCGTCCGTCTTTCCTGTCCCACTCCAGCTTGTTGATCGCCCGTCCCGACACGACACTCGTAGACACAACTGGCACCTGCACACCCACTCAGCCCCACCGATCAGCGCTGCAAACATACCCCGTGACGCACCTCCGTGTCTGAGTTCAGATTCCACAAGTCAAATTTGCCCGATCCGTCCACCGTCCCAAACAGGGCGGGGTGCGTGGGATGCCACTTCACATCGTAGACATAGTCATCGGCCTCGTCGAACGAGTACACGGGTGGGATCGCATGCGCGGACGTCGATGGCTTTGCAAGGCTCTTGGCCCGCCATAGTTTCACCGTCCAGTCCGCGCTCGAAGTGAGGAACAGATCGGAAAAGTCGACCGGTCCCACCAGTGGGTGAAAGTGCAGGCCCATTATTGGTCCGGTATGCCCTTTGTAAATGTCATACTGGTTCAATCCTGCTTTTGCACCAGCCCGGTCATATCGGTTGGCCTGATAGACATTCCCTTCTTCGGTGCCTACCCAAAATGTCGTCGTCTCGTTGTCAGGGAAGTCGAGTGTAGTGATTGCCACCTCCCCTGTCTTGTTGTGTCCTGCGTGGATCAACTCTAGTGTTTCCTAAATAATACCTCTCATTAATCGCGCCTCCGTGGTGAATCTGGGGTACCAGTACCTGAGGCTGCGCAAGCATGTCCACAAGCCACGAACAAACTGTCCCATCCGTACTGCTCGTTATCAGGTTGTGTGCATTTTGTGTACCAACCATTTGCATCGCATACACAGGATGTGTATGACCAGCGGCAGATAGTGGCGTCTTCAACACTGGCAAATGCTTCGATCGCGTGTCCCAGAGTAAGATTTGTCCAGAGTACGTGCCGCCAAACACAAGGTTGGAGTGGAACGGTGAGAACGTAACGGACAACACGTCCGACTGTTATTCGCAATCCATCAGTACAGCCGTTGGTTGTGTGGATGGCCACCGACCTGTGAATGGAACACAAACTCCGGTCTCTCCAACAGATGCAGGTTCCAGACGGCAACGATCCCATCAGGTTCGTTTAGCGCCGTCGGGTTCTTGTTATAAGATGCCACACTGAGTTCAGGATACTAAAAATCGTGTTAGAAGCAGGGCCTTAATAGGACACTATCCCAACCTTGGGTGACCAGTCCACATCAGTTATTGACCGGTTTTTACCATAACGTTCGTCGTAGAATGAGCAAACGCGCTTTACCCGCTTGCCCTCCGAGTCATCACTATAGCTAATGATGATCACCCTGATAATTCAGCCATATGGTAACTCACCCGTTCGTCTCGGTCCCGATGGTATAATCACGAATATAGTCATACCCGTCATTCAATGCTCGCTGGACAATCTTTGACGACTGCTCGACGAAATCGAGGAATTCTGGAGCAGTCAGGATGCTTGTCCGTTCCTCTTCTGTTAAGTCTGACGGGGCGTGATCAAAGTGAGTAGAATCACACAACGCAGAGATGTTCGGCACGACCTCGAATTTCTTGCTCAATCTCTTTCTCAAGCTGTACACTCTCTTCTTCAAGCTCTTTCTCCCGAGCGATGCGGTCCGCTTCTAATTCACGCTCGCGTTCGCGTAGTATCTGATGCCGGATATCTTCCTCGGACAACAATGGGGTTTGGGGCTCGACGGCAGTCGTCTGAACTTCTTTGTTATAGATAACCCGTTCCTACACTCTCCCTTCCGTGAGATAGACAGCGACACAGTCGATGCAAGAGGACGTACGCGCTGCGGAAGTTCGAAAAGCTCTTGTTCTACATCAAT
>JBBPUI010001144.1:0-11864 GCA_038094615.1 Heimioporus aff. retisporus | reverse complement strand
GAGACGGGCGTCAAGGTGACGGTCGCGGTGGGGGTGGCGTGGATTTCGTGCGCTCGGTGGACAAGGTGGGGCTGAGTTTGTCGGCTCCACGGAGGACAAAGTGTGGGGGCCTTCGGACAAGGCTTCCGGGCTTACCATTGAGGGTCAAAGGGATGAGGGGCTGACCGAGGTTGTATGGCCTGGTGCGAATATGAGCGCATCCATGCAGCTTCGACAGAAGGAACTTCAACATATCAAGGAACCCTTCAGAGGCAAGGAAAAGATGATTGTATCGGCGGCACCGCTCATCCGAGCCAGGCGAGCGCCAGTGTGACAGGCTACACAAGGTTGGGTTGGAGCCATTCCCAAGCTTATACTCGATTACCCTGCATGTTATGAGTGCTGCCATGTAAGTACATGTTTATCTACTTGATGCACTGTCAGCCTGAGTCTTGCAGCCCACATCGATAACAGGTGGCCACCAATGACAGTCATAGTATCATTTCAGACTTCACAGCGTCAATGACCATCAGGACAGGATGTTTGCAGAGTTTGGTATCATGTTTGTGCAATATGTGGATATCAAGGTAGCCTGCGAAGACATTAATTATATGTCCGGACTCAGAATACGACTAGAGGATGATGAAAAGAGAATGAGCTTATCAACGACTGGATGCCGAGTCGGAATACGCACCTGAATGGCCCGCAAGTCGATACTTGGTCGGTCATAATGGTTTGTGTTCCTCTCCTCCATCTCGACCCGCCGCGTCTGAACTTGAACCTGACAGCGATGCGTTTCTCGACCAGACGCTCAATTGCATCAGCCCATCTTCGGGAAAAAGACCGCCACTAGACCCGGCAGGTCCTGGGCATATAAAGTCTTCTTTTGTGAGCGTCCGTCCTTGAAGGATTCTTCCCAGATGTGACCCAGCAAAAGGCAGGCCTCTCCTCCGAATAGCAAGTAACGTCATTACGGAAGGCAAAAGTGAGTCCGATGGCAGGTTTTCGAGATCCTTTTGAGAAGTGAAGTTGAATAGATTGTAGCGAGCCGTCCTTCCTGCCTTGTCCTCCCGTGCTTTCTTCTGCAGGCCGAGGAAATGCGTCAGCCTGAGGTATGCATCCCAGTCACTGAGATACAGTTGTCCAGCAAACAGGTTCAGCTGATCGATCAGGTCCCAAGGAGGCGTCCAGTTATCCGGAAGGGCAGGAATGGTATACAGCATGAGATCATCCGCAGGCTTCATGCGCTGGGATGTGCGAGGTATATAGACGTGGAGGTGGACGTATTTGCTGACTCTGATGTCTGGCATCAGGAGGCTGGCTTCGAATGGGCTTAGAACCACGAGTACTCTGTTCCCGTCCTTTTTCCCAGAGAGTACCCACTGGACAGGTCTTAGATATTGATCCACCCTACCACCGGTTGGAACATCTTTGATTGTCTCGCAAAAGTCTGCAGTAGCCAGGATGAATGGACTCCATACACAAGTTTCTTCGACGGATGCAGAACTCTTTTCCAGATTCGTGAAAACCGGGCGAAAGGCTTTGGATGAGCGAAGAGAACCGGTCTTCACGAAGGTTACAACATCCGGGTGGAGCGAATGCTCCGCTGGATCTGCCATGGGAGGCAGCTCCACCTCGCGCTCGCGCTCGATCTCTCGGCTGACCTGTCTTTCTAGCTGTTCTTCGAGCTGTGCACTACGACTAGATGACTTGGCAACTCCCAGGTTCTCGCATCGTCGATCAATATCTGTTTCCAGGTCCACCGAGGTTGAACCTGCATTCTTGACGGCTTTACGCGGTGCATAGAGATCGGTAAGTGATTTTGTTTCTGGTTGAACCCATGCGTCCGCCAGCTCCTCCGACGTGATCTCATTTTTGCAGAAACGAGACCAAGCATTGGATCTGGCCATATGGTCCATGCCGTGCTGCGCCCAGTAAGGCGCTCGTTGTTGGATACCCAGCCAAGTCTCGTGGATTGCCCATTTCAGGATGTCAGCAGTGGTAATTCTGACGTTTCGATCTTCCTTGTGGGTAATGGAGCGGATATTCTGGTCCACTTCGAGGGGCGCAAAGAACATCACAGAGTGACCGTGGCCCAACTTCCGCATTCGCATGCAACCTGACTCGAACGAGATCAGGCACATTTGTCGGACCAGGCTGTCAAACGCACCTTGCACTAATCGATCTTTCGTGACCTTGGGGCCTAGTGTGACAGCAGCCCGGAATCCTCTGGGTAAGTTTAGGTCTGTTCCCCTCGTATGAACGTCATCGAGGTAAATAATACATCGATCGAGCCGCTGTGCTAGCGGTGATCCCATCAAGAGTTGTTTGGCACCATTTCTGGTGAGGACCATTAACCTGTCATCCTCATCGAAATAGACAGCACCAGCGGCGCCAGTAAGTTTCAGCCATTCCTGTGCCAAATCGAAGTTGGATACATCCAGGATTTGTGCCCCGACATCCAGGAGGACACGAATCTCGGGCTCTTGATCAACAACCAACCTGAGCAGTGTGAGTGTATTCGCTGATTGGCCATCCTTGTGAACGGTAAGCATATAGAAATTATTTTCGCACTGGAGAAGGTATGCGAGTGCTCTCGCATTTGCTCCCTGCTGGTGGCCAAGGTGCTGTTGAGAAATAGATGTCGGCAGTAGATATCGATTATCGTTGGTCCCCGAAAATCCTGTTACTGCTAAGCAAGTACACAAAACAAAGACCTGTTTCACTTACCGGTTATTGGATCGTTCCGTTTCTCGGCCAAGTCCCAGCTGGAGGCACCAAGCCTCCAGAGATATTCATTCGCTTTCTTCGGAAATACGATGTGAGACAGGTAGAAATCTATTGTTGATTGATTGTAAGCAAAAATTGGGAATAGATAATCATCCCATTGCTCTGATGACCAGAGGTTGAGCCCTCCGAGATTCCTTGAGCGGTGTGGAAGCGAAGCGGAGCCGTAATCTTCCACCCAGAGTGCATATTCTGCAGCCGGATCGTCCTGATTTAAAAGCGTCTGGAAGGCAAGCCTGAGCTGTTCCTTGCTGAGACCAGTGTAGTAGTAAGAGAGGCATGTGAGAAGGATGGTTATATCTGGATGGCCGAACTGGGTATTAGGGGCTGGAACGTCTTTCGCCCGATATGGAACCGCCAGCATGGTGGATCCTGAATGTGGATCAAGACCGTAATCGACGCGCCACCTCCGCTCTGTAAGTGCAAATAAGAGAATGTTGGATGCGAGAAGTCCTCGAAGAAGGAGTAGCCCACTCCAGAGGTTGTTCTGCTGCGAATGTTTGGCATACCTTTCCACCTCTTCGGCTATACCGAGTGGGACATTCTCGGAAGATATGAAGACCTGGATTACATCCCGTTGTGTTTGCTTCATCCACTGGAAATCGAAAGGGGGAAGATGCCCAGCCATTACGTCCCCAGCAAGTAATAACACCAACCGCTGGCCAGCGTCAGAGGTCCGCAGAACACGGAAGTGTGGGAACGATCCAGGTTGATGGTTTCCATATTCCAGACTCTGGGAGGTCCTGTGAGAGGGGATATGCATGATGCTTTACGAGTCGTAGGATCCCTTGAACAACAGTCCATCGGTCAGGGTAGCCCTCCATATGCTGGGGGTGTCCAATGGTGTAAATCAATTGGCGGCGGGGATCAAGAATTTCGTCGCTTTCATCCAGGATGTCTCGAGCACAAAAATGAAATAATTTTTGAAGTTCCAGCAAGTTTAGCGCATCATGCCGAGTGGACGTATTGGTGTATTTTCCGGGGGTCGTGTAGATAAGTGAATTGGAAAGTCCTCGCAACACATTAACGAGATGACTATCTTTGAACTGTAGAGTCCATTGGTTAGCTAAATAAAACGGTGGCCATATGATTATCGCCATGCTCACAAATCTAAGCGAGAAGGACACCATGTTGGATTCGTATATATGTTTCTGAAGCATTGATTTTGGCCGAGGTGCACGTTTGTGTGTGGGTAGTTGCTTCTCTATGCTTGTCAGCTTCAGTGACAAGATACTCTCGGGCGAAGCAAGGACGATCCCGTGCTCTTCCATACACTGCGACATCTTCTGGTAAAGCAATTCCGGCTCTAAATTTGACTGGTCTAAATCGTCTGAACGCGTAAAATGAAGGATGTGTATTTTCCTATCGGCAAGTCCACCGAGATGATCAACCAGAAGGCAGAACATTTGATGGATCAATGCTTTCGGGACAATGACGCGAACAATTTGATGCCCATTCGCAAGGGTAGTAGCTACGATGGGGATAATCACAGAGGATTTCCCTTCGCCCATGTTGACTTGCATTACTGTGTTCTCGCCGGATCGGGGAGATATCATTTCCATCGCAATATTGGCCTGTTTTCGACGAATGAGAAAGTTTCCTTGGATCTATGTCGGTGAGTGAGGACAGATCACAAATTAAGTAGATGGATCTGGAAACGTACCTGAACCAATAACCAATCCAGGTATTGCTCGGCATCCCATCCCTCGCACCCTATGTTTTCTACCTCTTTTGCAAACTCCTCTTCCAGGCCGTCTGATGCAAATTGGAGCAATCTCCGGGATCGTTGGAGATCTAATAAACATAGGGCAAATGACACCAGGCAGCATTTCCAGCCGTCTGACAGTCTGATTCGTGAGGTAGACGCAAGACATTGTAAAAGGGAATGTGTTGTAATCTGTGGCCATTGAACACACCGAGCAAGCGTCTGGTCGAACAAGCTGGCAGTTGGACCTAAAGTTTTCTTGAGAGTGTGCAAGAAATTCGTGAACTGGCGTTTGCACTGTAGAAAACATCCCCTCAATTCCTCAATGCGGTCCCTGCCCGCTGCCACAGTCATCGTCTCATATTCCTTGCGAACATACCGTGCACTTGCATGGAGGTCTGCGATGTATTGTTTTTGAAACGGAGGATCGCTCTGGTTCATGCAAAGGGTAGATAATAACTGGTTAACCATGGGAGAATAAGGGGGTGGCCACATGTTGTCACTGTCGGCTCGGTAGGGCGGCAATGCGGTCAAATGAGTTAGCGACGGTGGGAATCGTGTGGAGAATAGTTGGTCTAGGGTAATCTGCCACTCAGAGGTCTGCACAGGTGAAACTGTGGGTAGGGTAGAGGGTGGATTGGATACATGTTGATGATTTGCAAGGGGCGTTTGGGTGTTGGTAGTCTGCAAAACTTGAAGAGGTCGGGAAGAAGGCCGCTGGTCCAATGTGTATCGCACATGTATCGCAGTGCGCGCACAAGTCGGAGCCGGCCGCCCAGAGAAAATGCGCATAACATCCTCTTTGAGTTTTAGGGCCTGGTTAGCACATGTTTTTTTAACGATAACGTGGTGGGAATCCAGTGTATTTAAGCGGTCTGTTATCGTTAACAAGCATGTACTAACCAGGCCCTTAGGTTGCGATAACAACTCGAAAATAGTTTTTGCAGACTGGGAAACAGACTTGCCATGTCCCAGGTTTTCCCGTCCAACGATAACATTGGTATGGTGTTGGTTGGCCAAACTCCGAGCAGGTGATCCACCGCAGTATCCTCGAAATCATAAGGCCAGTTTCGGCCCGAGTGGCTATGTATTGCCTGGATATGATGTCGCAACACCCTCTCAGTGGGGTAGTATCCATCCGATAGTTGGTAGTTAGTGTGGTTCACCAAACGCCACTGTCCCTTCTTTGCAAACGCGAGAAACATCGAGAGAAATGCGGTCTGGGGGTGCGATGAGCAGTACGCTAAGGTTGGAAGTAGAAATAGCATCTGAATTTGCTGACGAGCGCTATCTGGTTCTCGAAGGATGTCCTGTACCTTGTTTAGTGGAAGGTCTGGATCCCAGTAACGCCGATGTGCCTCCTCGTATGGCGATGGTATATCATTTGTTTTAATCCCACGCATGGTACCGCTCCACAACTCTGCCCAATTCAAGATGTTGGCTGTGGTAGTAGACGGGCCCTTCCGGTCAAACAAATGAAGATAAGCTATGCATGCTGCGGCGTAAGCAGCTTCTTCGAGTGATGATACATGGTATAGGTCGCGTGGATTGCTGGGGGAAGAGTGCATTTTATCGATTGAAGGGAATAGGTATGCGGTACGTCTTGCCCTGCGTATGTCTGCCGGTGGAACTACCAGTTTTATTTCTGCAGATAGATTTTCTAGCTTAGAAAATTGAGTCAATCCTGCCATTGCAATTCCAACCTGAGGGTACCACTGTGAGGTAGTACCAAAGCTCAAGTATTGACAGGAACGTGATTTGTGAAATTCCCTCAGCGACTGGTACCCAGCAGATCGTAAGATAGATAACGCTTCTTGGGCACCGGTTCTTCCTGTCAGTGGGTCGGGTAGGCAGTCAATGCTGGTCTTGGTGTGAAGAAAGACCAGAAATTGCTTGCTCTCCAAAGTGAATGGTCCGGTCAAGCAGCCCAGCTCAGTGTCCACTTTGTAGACATGATATGCAACCGTAGGGCGTAAGGTCGAGTCCGTTTCGTCCTTGGAATTTTCAAAAGGATGGATTGGTATGATGACGCGTCTAGAGAGAGAACTCTCAAACTGGTCTTTTCTCCGTAAAACGAGTTTGTCCCTCAATCCAAACAATGTTCCAATATCTTGATCCTCATCATAGACCATCTCTTTGAAGTCATCCGACTCGAGTTGCCCAGCACTATTGACGAAGAAGGACAATTCATAACGAGGCAAAGCGACAGACAACTGAAGCGTTGTAGGGGAGTTGGCGGGCGATACTGTGATCACGAGATTTTCGGGGTCATCTAAGCCCTCCAAGAGACCGAAAATCATTACACACGTCTGACTCCGCATGTCCACGAGGGATTCGCAATCTCTGTACATGTGATATTTTCCACTTCCCATTGTAATCCTCCAGTTCCTGGACGACTGCTTCCAGAGGCTTTTGAGAGGCCGTATCTCGATGTCAGACGTTGAAAGGTTCAACCAGTGGACATGGTTCTCAACAAGGGATATTGGAAGGTCACCTTTAAGTTTTGCAGGAGGTATGACCTCAAAGACTTCATTTGTGTCTCTGTGCTGTGCTCGGATTACCAGGTTTTCATCCCGGAGTGAAAAGTGAACCTGCATGATTTGCCAATGAATATTCATATCTATGACATGTTGGCCAAGAGCCCTTACAAAATGCTCTGAAATTTCTGACACAGATGTAAAGTCCATTCCTGGGAGATTGGATGGTATGGCGAGAAAGGTTTCCTATAGTGAGCAGCAAAAAGGTTAGCTGTGGCCTAGCACCTGCTGAACTTGTGTGGATACATACACTACGAAACAAAAGCTTATATAGCGGATGCAGCAGAATTTCATGTGGTAACCTTGCTAATGGCCGTCCATCGACCAGGAGTGAACAGTCAAGCAAGTTGATGTACACTCTTTGTGAGCGACCACTGCCAGTTCCGGCCGTCGTACATGTGAGCCAATGAGATCTTGGGTGCCCGGCTGGCTCCCATCTTTGGGGACCCGGTTGGTATCCAGGCCAAATATCATGTATGGCAAGATCAATGCCTCGATTTGTGACATCAGACTGGATGATATCCTTCAATAACTCTTCAACCGTGCCAAAGAGCTGACTTCCTTCCCTTCCAAAACTACTTCGCAAAGTTTCCATATCAGAAGGGCTAGAATGAGCCAACTTCCCCAAGGGACAGTGGGGGTCGTGGTTTGGGTCGTGCCAACGCGAGCGGAAATCATCGGGATGGTGGAAGGCAACTGTGCTTTGTATGAAGAAAGCACAAGCCACGAGCACTTCTACATCTTCTGCGGAACAGAGAGCTTTGGCGAAGGAACCAGGACTATTAATGCCGAATGTGCTCCAACAGGCAGCAGCCATGCTGTAAAGCCGCTGGCGTCGCTCCCCATTCGTGGGCGCCTGAATCAGATCGTATGCGAGCTCTCGAGCCCATGCAAATGCTTTCCTGCGTACCTCCCGAAGCAACCGGTGCACTCTGTCGGAGACAAGACCACAAGGGCTCGACGCAAGTACGCGACAAAGTAGTCTAGAAATAATAAGCATTGTGTTTGCATCCAATGAGCCAGCACTAGCATCCAAGAAAATTTTTTCTAGCTCATCGAGTAGAGCGTTACAGAAAGATGGGTCTTGAAGTTCCTGGTGCCACATCCACTCCCCCGTGTCCAAATCAAGTGGACCGGTCAGGGAAGACACCTGTACCAGTAAAGAACAAACACTCTTGAGATGCCAGTTCAGAGTTCTGCCTCGCAGCCCCCGTAGAATGTTTATCCATAGGAGTAATCCGCTGCTACACAGATGCTCCAGAGACAAAAATTCTTCTGTAGTGAGACTACTGGGACAATGGGCTTGTGCTGCCAAGATACTGTTGGGAGTGTAATCGGTACCTGACGTGGGCCTGTAGGCCTCATAAGTACTCCCTCCACTACAAAGCCATAAGTAATGGGGAGATGAAAGGGAGAGAAACAACAGACTATGAAGACATCATTCCCACCCTATTTCCAGACCAAGATGAAGGTCCACAACAATACGGAAGCCAATTGAACGCATAACCGATTTTTGGATATTTAGGACGTTCATGTTCAAGCATGGCCGAAAAGGCAAGATTGATATGGCTGTAAAGGAATGATTCTTGACGTGGGTTCTTGAGGTGGAATGGTTGCAATTCAGGAATATCAGAGAACAGATTGTATAATTCTCCGTTTGCATTTTTCACGAATTTGTCTACTCTGTTGTAATCAAAGTAGTATATGAGGTGCGCAATCGCACAACGCCAGGTTTGAAATGGGATTGGGCATTGCAATTCGAATGCAATGAGCCTAGAATGCAATGGCAGAATAGGTACCAGTGAACCTTCGTCTCCTTGTTGAATTGGATGAAATTGGTCGTTGTGAGGGGGTCTATCGCCGTAAAGTGTAAGCGTGATACGGGCATCCTCCTCACCGCGGGCAGGGAGCCTCCACATGGCTGTCATTTCAATCCGAGTTTTGAGGTCCTGCAAATCAGGGGAATTGCTGCAGTAACGAACAGGGAAGCTATCTTCCGTAAAGGAACTGGATAGCACCGAGAGCCCTGGGCGCGAACCCGCGTGGCGAGCAGAAAGGTACTGATATGCGTAGGAAAGCCGCCGAAATGTTGTCGTCTCCCGAAATACCAGTGGTTCCAGTAAGCCGATCGGAACTTCTGGAGAGTATTCAGCAAGCATTGGGATCTTCTCCACTGCTAGCTTGTCCAGTGCAATCCACAAATCGACTGTCGTCAAGATCATGATGGATTCGAGTTCTAGACTGCCCCGATACAAGACCGATGCACCGGACAGATATATACCTAGTAAGATCCTGAGTTGAACACATGCTTCGTCGAAATCTGTGACGTGGGCAACCCAATGATCAATCCCTTGCTCCACCGATCGCTCTACATCGTATAGCGTGACATAAGGATATGCTTTGAACGCCTCGAAAAAAAAGGTTGTATCGGAAGACAGGAAATCTTCGAGGGTGCCTCGACAAAATTCCTTGGGGGCGAAACCAGTTACAGGGGATCTGTGTTCAGGTTGTGCAAGAGCGCTAATGTATCCATGGCCGTGCAAGAATGAGAGTTGGGTATCACGATCGAAATCGAGCTCAAATGGGGCCCAATGTGGTGATGGTGGTTTGGCCAGTAATTGTACTGCTCTCGCTTCGAGGGTATCATGAAGACAACTGGAGGTCTCGAGCGCTATGTCAGACAGCCATCTAGGGGTGGATGAGCCAAGTTTGCTCAAGCGCCGGAGGACCTTCGCCGAGATCAAATGAAGCAACTGACTAGAAAGTCCAGCGTTGTTTGCATCTTTTGCGAGGCTACAAATGAAAAACAAGATGAATTCTTTGTAAGAGACCCGTCCGAGAGAACAGTGGTCAAGGGACGTTTGGATTGCGACCCTGATCAAGAGCCAAAGTGATGAACGACGCCACTCATTCTCCCTCCTCCTCACGAAAGCTTCATCGCGAACATGTTTGACAGTAAGCGGTACATCCACTATGCCGCCAACACAACGTAAGATTCCGGAGAGAAGCGCCGTGATGCACTCTGGATGAGCAATCGGAAAGTTTGGATTTGTGTCAATGTTGTCTGAGAGAGAAAGGAAATTCGCAAGCTCGATTCGAAAATACACATCATAGAGGACTTTGTTTGATATTTCAATGGTGTTTTCCCCGTAGGGGCATCTGACCTTTCCCCACGTCTTGTCTACAGCATCGCGACGGGGGGACGACTGGAACGACTGGAACAGAGTGCAGTTCTCCTGCTTCCGGAATATAACTCCAGCCTCTTGGGTTCGAATGAGATACGTGAGAATGCCTACAGCTCAAACCTCAGAATGGCGCTTATCATGGAGCTGACGGCATACCTCCTGGTTGCAAGCCCCCCAGCTGGGAAATGATCAAGTCTTTACATAGGAACTCGGACTGGACAGAATCTTGCAGCTTGTCCAACATCTTTATGATGGGATCCCACTGAGCCGAGAGGGCGTCGCTGTCGGACTTGCTGATATGGGCGCGATAAGCACGGGCGGTAGTACAGACTGCACGAGCCAGCGAGTGACCATTCTTGATGGTATAGTCACTTTCGTAGGGGACCGCGGGTGGAAAAAACACATGGGTAATAACATAATCGAATGCGGGATCGTCTGCGGTCAACAATGAGGTGTAGTTCATCGGGTGACGATTGAGTTAGGTGAGTCCAAGTTGGGCAGCCAGAACTTCATTCGGGAAGTGCCGACTGAGCGTCGGCATGAACCCTCAATGGGTACCTTGGCGAGGACATATCAGATTTGGATCACGGCTACATGGACATGTGTTACATTTACGATGTCACTCTGTGAACACACACATCCGCATGAGTCGGTGATCGTGAAGTCAGCAGGACGACCGACAGCAGAACGAATTTCCTGGAGCTTCGATATGCCCGGGAACCTGTTTCCTTTTATATTTTATTCGTACGTATTGTCACGGTAAGATAGAGGGGAGTATCGACCGCCACGATACATGCGTTCATAGAAACACTGGCTACTTTATCGAAATACTGAACATAGTGATTTCCAGATACTTTTAGTGATTACAGGACAACCGACGACTTAGCTATGGCGTGTGAACTTGTTTACTTTCAAATTTTATTTGTTCTTATTGTCTCAGTGAGACCGAGCAAGGTAAAGTGTTATCGCCAGCTTGACAGGGGCTATTTGTCCTGTTTAGGTAAACTGCACGTTGGCCTCTGACCATGGTCGAACGCGAATCGTCTAAGCGCAGCAGAGACTCGGAACACGGCAAGAGAAAGAAACACAAGTCCTCCCACTCAAAGAAACATCGCAAACACAGCCCGCACGACTCGGTCCACATCACCGACGATGACCCCAACGATGAGGACATGTGGGTCGAGAAGAACATCGACATCGACCGCGAGGGGGTTCGTATGCCCGTTTCCTCGTGCTACCCACGCTTATTCTGTCTCCTCAGCTTCTCGCAAAGAATATACCCACCGCGAAGAGCCTCGAGCTGACCTCCAATGCACAGGCCGAAGACGATCTCGTTCTTCCACCCACTACGACCACGGAAACCAAGCTCCAGCGCGACGAATGGATGCTTCTCCCACCTTCGGACGCCCCTCGTCCGTCGAGCTCTTCCAATAGACCCCTTGCGCAACAGTTTCCCACCGGAGATGACTCTTACACGGATGGCTATGGAGAGCCGTCCGCTTCCGGACGGGCCCCTGGTGGTGCTGTCGATTTCTTCTCTTCCCTCGGCACTGAGAAGAAGCGCAAACCACAGCCGGACAAGCTCGACCCAGACAAGGTATCTCACTGCATGTACGTCGCTTGCGGCCAACAGCGCGCTAATCTCTTTGTAGCCAAAAGTGAGTCAACGGG
>JBBPUI010001143.1:0-11864 GCA_038094615.1 Heimioporus aff. retisporus | reverse complement strand
GAAGGGTGGAAAGTGCTGAAAACATGCAGGATATGGAGTGTAACAAAGTACTACAGTATCTTCTCTACATCTTATGGTAAGCTACCATTTTGGGCCTATGACTAATGATAGTGGGGATGTGGACCCATGCAGCCACATCGCATTGTGCCTCATTCTTTTGCCACACATGCTTCAGTTCTGTATCGTGCTGTTGTGCAATCTGTGCTTTGTCCAAGAGCAGTAAGAGCAACTTCAGCGAGTGCGTGATCAACAGCAGCGAGTTAGCCACCTTGATCTACCAACGATGGATCAGCAGGATGAACAAAGGATTATCAGAGGATAACATGCACACACACAATCGACTCAGCACAACTCCACATGGAACAACTCCTGTGTGATGTGAGCTGGTCCTTGTCTCCAATCTGGCCCCATGTTCGTCAGCATCGAACTGTGGGTAGTGTGTATGACAAAAAAAAGATGCATGAAAGCGAGGCTCATGATGCTGACCATGCCACCCATGAGGACCTCCACCTCAGCATCTAGTTTTTTATTCCACTCCCTTTCGATCGTGTTGAAGTACTCATCCAAGTTTTGGTTGACAAAGGTGTTTGTGGTGCTCTGCTGGTGGAGCATCACCATTGGAAGCGCAGCCAGCGATGGGGTAGTCAGTCTCACATCTTACAATACCCGTCAAGCAGGTGGGTGGCTGGACCGGCCTGCCATATGCATTTTGAAGGTTATCTGGCCTACTCGATCCGTCAGGAATGACTAGTGCGACTTTGTGAGCTGAACGGAGAGCACATGGCAGCCCCCCATTGCACATGCCAGATCAAAGCACAGAGACTAGTTCTTCAATGAGAACCTTTGAAGGCTATTTAAGGTAAAGTATGGCATCATCGTCAATAGCACTTAGTAAGAATGTGTAACCTACATCTACCGAGCTAACCTTTGTGTAGACAGCACCTTTAACATGGAGGATGAGAGGCACCGTATTGATCCTGAAATATACTAAGATCCAGTTGTGCATGGAAATCAAATGAAACACACCAGTGAGATATAATACCCACCAATCTACCACATGTAACAATATAGAATGGACCGCTGCATCTCTCGTCCAGATGAACATATGCAAACCCATTGTAGCGACTAACCCCATGGTTACTTGGCACAACGACATTTAGCTTGCATGGTAGAATGACAGGATGTTGAGCTGGTGACGATAGAAGGCCAGTCAGTGAGAGAGAGCAAGAGAGTGACAAATACCTGGATTGGATGGTGATCCCGCCATTTCCCAAAGTAGATAAGATGCACGTTGACAGATGGCAACAACAAGAAAATCGGCATGACTAGTGGGAATATCTGCCTGGCGAATGTCAGCAAGGAGAGCTGTTAAAAATGAGATATTAAGCCGAGAAGATCAGCACGATGATAACTCACAAGGAACGGTGACTGGCTCCCAGTCAGATAAGGAGTTGGCCAGCAGCTCAACACTTGACGTGGCAGGTGCTTGAAGGGGGGATGTGATAACAACAAAAAAAGTGAGCATCAAACCAAGACGGTCGGTGCACTGATAACTCACTAGGAATGGTGACTGGCTCCTGGTCAGATAAGGAATCACTTGGTAGCCCAGCGCCTGACATGGCAGATGTCTGAAAAGAGGAAGTGCGATAACAAGTTATGCTGGGGATTGCTAGGCTGTAGTTATATATAAGAATGGCCAACTCACATCTTGCAAAACTTCCGAGCGTTTGCAAAATCTACGATAGCAGCGCATCATGTCTCCACACTGCAAGCGAATGGTTACTGCCCTACATTTGCAAAATCTCTGAAAGCAACATACCAAGGGCAGTGTCTCTATCAGAGTCTATGCCACAAGTGGACAGAACATTGTTCCCAAAAGGTGGGGGAAAACAACCCTACATCTTGCATGATCACTCAAGGACGTCCTCAGTATCCCCATGCTGCAAGTGAAAGGAAAGACGGTAAGGGATGAAACTCTGGATGAAGGCCACATCAACACACCCACCAAACTGTGCTTCAAGCGTCTCAAAGGGTTCAAAGTGCATCACGATGGCATCGAAACAGTACCCAAAACTGTGGGGCGTCATCTGAAAATACAGTTGAACTCGTCAGGGACTTTTTCTGTTGCAAAGAAAGTGTACAAAGCACTGGCAATGAAAAAAAAGAAACTTGACGTACTCACTAAGGACTTGTGTGACTCCACCCAAATATACCCAGATAAGAACTTTGGAGACGTTTCCACCCACGTCAATGATTCTTCAGCTAGCATTGACCCAGCAGTGGGGGACATCAGTAATGATGATCAGAGGGAACATGTGGCCTTGGTAAGCGACCCAGCTGTGCATTCCCTCGTTACTAATCCTTGGCTGGTTGAAGGAGACCCCACTCCTGGCCTGGATGTTGGAGGACCGGGACAGCTTCCTTCGTGAATTGATCTGTCTCGAAGGCCGTAGCTGTGTCACAACATGTACAGGTTGCAAGGTGGAGCCTGCAAGTTTCCGTTGCGACGATTGCCTAGCAATGGATCTGTGTTGCAAATCATGTCTCTTAATGCGACATCGAAGTCAACCTGTCCACCTAGTAAAGGTGGGGTGTCCATACGTGTAACATTCATTTTTCTGACATTTCGAATGTAGGAATGGACGGGTGCATACTGGATTCGAAGGTCACTCAGGGAGCTGGGGCTCGTAATACAGCTGGGCCATTTCAGTGGGGACGTGTGTTATGTGCCTAAAATTCCATACTTGGATGACTTTGTAATTCTCCACAGCAACGGTATACACTCGGTGACTCTACAGTTCTGCAGCTGTGAATTGGCAGATACTCTGGCACAACAACTCTTGCACTATCATCTCTTCCCTGCCAGTACCCAGCAACCATGAACAGCTGCTACATTCAGCCTCCTTGAAGAATTCCATCTCTTATCACTTGAATCCAAGATATTGGCCTATCATTACTACAATTCACTTTCGCATTGTGTTGACAACACAGGCTTAATGCCCTCAAAGGTATGTATGATATTCGGTATCGAAAGTATGGCTGATCAGAAGCACATCGCCCACTAGGATCGATATGAACAATTTATCCGAATCGTACGCAAATGGTGTCACCTCAAACTACTGAAGAGATCCAGACAGGGCCATGATCCTGCTGGGGTGGACAGCACTCGAGAAGGAGAATGTGCCATATTATGCCCTGCTTGCCTGCAGCCACTGGGCATAAATCTCCCAAACAGCTGGGACAAGGCACCCAAAGAGAAGCAGTGCATATCCTTCCTAGGTACTCCAGGCACATTAACCCTGATGATTTTTAGGTGGCTCTATGCGCTCTTTGTGGCCATCGATGCCAACTTTTGGCTCAAACGGAGGGCCATATCTAATGATGAAGTTGATCCAAGCCTCAGCAGAGGCTGGAGCTATTTTGTGGAGGAACCGTCCTACAAACAGTATCTTCATGAACATGCCAACCTCCATCAAGAGGTGGGTAATTCATATATACATATTAGTGAGATATTGACAGTCTATCTACAGAAAAGTATGTGCTCTGGCCATAGTGCCGTGAACAGTGCAGAGTCAAAGTCTACTGAGGGACTTGCAGCAACCGGTGCTGGCAGTGTGTGCTGTGCACGTCATGAGATGAAACTTCCTGGCAGCATTGGTGACCTTCAGAAAGGGGAACAGTATGTTCATTTATAATACTTACTCTATGGTGGAAGTTAATGTCAGTCATCAGCTACATTAATATGGACTACCTTTTTTTTTCAGTGCTCAAAAATACGTCCATCAAAGTTTTGAACGTCTCATACAACATTGCATGCCAGTGGACAGTCCACCTATGGAAACGGATGGAGACCCTCCCCAACCCAATCCATCTCCCATACAAGAACCAGAAGGTCAATGTCCTTATTCCCAAGTTTCACCTGCCTGCCCATGTCGCTGAGTGCCAATGGAAATATTCGTTCAATTTCACCAAAGGCATGGGTCGGACTGACAGAGAGGCACCCGAACGAGGCTGGTCAACGCTTAATGCAGTCGCCTCCAGTGCCAAAGAGATGGGACCAGGTCACCGCCACAACACTCTCAATGATCTCATAGGAGACAGTAACTGGAAGAAGATCACTGGCCTGGGTAGGTAGTCATTATTATGAGTGACTTTGCAAGTCTCTAACCTTAGACAGGCAAAGTGATCTACCGGAAGATTATGGAAGCTGTACCCGAGCGAAACGATCATCAAGAGGATCTCCAGGAATTCGAGAATTCCCTCAAGGAATGGTGGGGCATGCAACTCTCACAATGGAAGGCAGATATTGAGGCCTGGGAGAAGGATACGTTGCAACCAAACCCATTCAAGATCAAGTCAAATGGTATTCTGTTCTCATTCTACCTAAGCTAACTCTGACACAATATTTCTAGCGGTTACGCAGGCTTCTGTGCGTCTGGAACTAGCAAGAGATGAAATCAACCTACCGGACATGGCACTCATCCACATGGACATTTAGCCAAGTCTTTTGATTAGTATGGGCCTTGATTTAGAGGAACAACAGTGAGTAGATGACCTAGCTATTTCCTTTGCTAATGTTTGAAGGCAATGTCTCCATGTCGATTCGGAAAAGCTAGGGCCAAATGCAACTGACCAGCAAAAAGTGAAGCTGCTACAACGTAGCAATGGACTTATGAGGAGGCTCAAGGCTTGGTCCAATGTCCAGACTCTATATATTCCTTCTGTTGCCTCGCTTTGTGTCAAGGCTACTCTCAACTTGGGTCAGGTCCAGAAGCCCAAGAACTTCCGTCTCTGGCTTCCATCTGTGTTGCGATGCCAAGCCCCATGTGACATCAGGTTGGAAGAGGTCGAATGGAAGCTTCGTGTCAGTCAAGCTTATGACGCACTTGAAGAGTTGCGGCAAGTGCTCCACTCTCGTGCATATATGCTGTGCTTCAAAGACTGCTTCTTGCATGGACAGGGTGCAACCACCTGGGCACGCAACTCCCTTAAATCAGTTGACATTAAGGTTGATATGAGTGCTGCAAAATATCACGCCGCTTATGGTGCATTGTTGGCATTATCCCCACTGCTTGGAAAGGTTGGTTGGACAACAACATTCCGAGTTCTTGAAAAGGAGGATATTCGTTCCATGACCAACGGCACAGATGACTGGCCAACTGAAGGACAGAGGAGACTCTTGTGGATATGGCTAACATGCAGGTACAACAATGGGACAAGAGGTGATGAGGGGCTGCAAGATGGTGTGTTCCAGTGGTTAAGTTTTGTGCATTGTCTGACAGTATAAGCAGCCATCTGTCTTGAATGGTGCAAAGCCTGCACCCACACCCATCGCTGGGCAGAAGAAGTTGAGTTACTGGTTGAGGAGCAGTGTTGCACCTTGCAGTTTCTGCATTGGCAGTCCAATTGGTGGCTCAAAAGGCAAGCGCTTGTTCAGGCTGACGATCCTGCATTGGAGGAAGGGTTGAAGGCATATGTGCTATGGCAAGCAGCACTGAGACAAAACCTAGCAAAGCATTTCATGCATATATGGTGAAACACACAGGGGTACATTGAGGCTGGTGGCGGTATCAGCACGGAGGATCCTACTGAAATGATGCATATGACTCCTATTGGTTAGCTAGAACTATGTCCATGTTGTCATCGATATCTTGCAAATTAAAACATGTCTTATCGAGCATGAAGGTGTGGGGATCTGCATGCAAGCACAGCATTGCAACACATCTATGGTGGTATTTTGCAACATTATGTGCAACAAGCAGATACAACGGAGAAATTTTGCAATACTATGTGCAATGAGCAAACCCGATTGAGGAATTTTGCAAGTCGAGAAGTAGGTGCAGGGATCTAGGGTGCATGAGGGCAGCATTGCAAAACATCACAGATGTGTTGTGATTGCAACATGTCTATGATATTTTGCAATACTATGTACAACAGGCAGACATGACAGAGGGGTAAGCTTGCAAATCGAGAAGTCATGTCTAGGGCACATGATGGTAACATTGCAAATATCACGGCACATTGCGATTGCAACACATCCATGGTATTTTGCAACACTACACAATAGGTGGACATGACAGGGGGGGCTTCGATAGGTAATGTGTTGCAAAACATCATGGGCATGTTGTAATTGCAACGTGTCCATGGTATTTTGCAACACCACACAATAGGTGGACATGACAGAGGGGGCTTCAATAGGTGATGTGTTGCAAAAAATCACAGGCATGTTGCAATTGCAATATGCCTGTGATATTTTGCAGCACTATACAATTGGCAGAGATGTTGGGGGACATGATATATTGCACATTTCACCAGTGGTTTGCATGACCATGTTTCCTGCAAAGGATTCACACGATAATGATTGGGTTCACTGCAAGAAAAGGGCCAGGTCTGGTGCCATCCAGTGGGAGTGGGGGCAGTAGTTTCCTCCATTGGGGTGTCGACAGATATGGGGAATGGGGCAGTTCTGGTGGTGACCAGGTGAAGGTCATGGGGGCGGGTGTTGGAGAGGTCGTGTTACGATTTGCCCCTATTCTTTTCTTTTTGTCATTCTTACTTGTCACCATCAGCTTAACCCAATGCTTCCACTTCGATAGAGTGCTCTAGAACATGCAACATGTTCGTCGCATGCCTTTATCTTGTTATCTTTACCTTTCTTTTCTTTTCGAACATTCTTCGCTTAGTCATAGTTGTTCCATAACCTTCTATGACCTTCCATTGCGCAGTATATAAGCCTAAGTACTTCGTCCCTTGTACCCTAGCTTAGTTCTGCTCAATCTTACCTCGTTCCCCTTCGTTCCCCTCATCGAAACTCGCTGCTACCTCGTCGGTAGGCAGACTTACACTCGAACCACCTGCTACACATCCTAGCAGGCAGAACCCTTGACCCTACAGGGCAAGTACTCAGTTGTCGCCTAGAACCCTTGACCCTACGTTCCAGTTCTTTGAGCCTACGCTCGTTCCTACCCGGACCAAGCATAACAATGATGAAGAAACCGTGGCTCGGATTTCCTTCGCCATTCCAGGCGAGGATTTTTAGATGGAGGGCGTACCCCAACACAACGACCCTCCTTTTCTTGTGCGTCTGTACTTGTATCGTCGATAACCAAACAGTCTATGCAAATCCCTGTTCACATCGTCGAACCTTCACACTTGAAAGCCGTTGGAACTCGTGCCCTGATTGACTCAGGAGCACAAATCTCTTGCATTGATTGGGATTTTGTCCGAAAAAACAAACTCCCGAAAACCAAACTTGCCGCCCCCATCACTGTTAACAACGTCAACCAATCTGCCAACAAGAATGGTCAAATCAGCTTCACCACCTCCCTCTTTGTCCGCATTGGATCTGTGGCCCACCAGGTCACCTTCTATATCCTCAACTGCAGAAAGGAAAACGTCATCCTTGGACTCCCTTGGCTTAAGGAAGTCAACCCCACCATCGACTGGACCTCCCACGAGTTGTCCATCCCTCTGGAATCAGATCAATCCGATTGCCTCTATCAGAAACACACCTGACCCCCCCCTCTGACGCCTACCACCCCCACTCCTCAACCCCCTCATCATGTCAACGTCGACACCGTCTGGGACAGACGACTCTTCGACTATATGCAGAAGGAGACCCAACAACAGCACCTCCTTCGCAACCATGACATTCGAGTCATCCAGCGGATCATCCATTGTGGCTCTCGCTTCATCCCAAATGCCACCATCGCAAAACTCACCACTGCCACAGAGCTTGCCATGGCTGCTGAGAAGGCGAAACCCAAACCTGTTCTCCCACAGGAATACGCCAACTTTGCTTCTGTCTTCTCAAAAGAAGCAACCGACCATGTACCCCCCAGCCGACCCTATGCCCACGAGATTAATCTCGACGAATCCTTCACCCCGAAGATTGGCAAACTTTACCCCCTCTCCCCCGACGAAAAAGCAGCCACCGAAGCCTTTCTTGATGAAAACCTTGCAGCCAGAAAAATCCGCCCGTCGAATTCCCCCCAAGCCGCCCCCTTCTTCTTCGTCAAAAAGAAAGATGGGGGCCTCCGCCCTTGTCAAGACTATCGATACGTCAATGAACACACTGTTCGAGACGCCTACCCCCTCCCCCTCATCTCCGACCTTGTCGACAAACTCAAAGGAGCTAAAGTCTTCACCAAATTTGATGTTCGCTGGGGATACAACAACGTTCACATCAAAGATGGACACCAATGGAAAGCGGCCTTCATCACCCACAAGGGCCTCTTCAAACCCACTGTCATGTTCTTTGGACTCTGCAACTCCCCAGCTACGTTCCAACGATTCATGAACGACTCCTTTAGAGACATGATCGCTGAAGGATGGCTTGTCATTTACATGGACGACCTCCTCATCTTCTCCCCCAACACTAAAACCCATGAGAAGCATACCAAATGCGTTCTCCAGCGTATGCAGGAACTCGACCTTCACCTCAAGCTCGAGAAGTGCAAATTCGCAGCCTCTGAAGTCGAATACCTGGGTATGATTGTTTGCCCGGATGAACTCGCCATGGACCCGGTCAAACTCGATGGTATTCAAGAATGGCCCACACCCTCCAAAGTCAAGGATGTTTGCTCCTTCCTCAGCTTCGCCAACTTCTACTGACGCTTCATCCCTGACTACTCCAACGTCGCCTGCCCCCTCCTTGACCTCACCAAGAAGAACCAACCCTGGAATTGGTCCCCTTCTTGCCAAGACTCCTTTAATGAGCTGAAGAAGCTCTTCCTCTCTGTTATGGTTATGCTTCTCTTTTCGTCCTCGTCCTATATTTCCTTTTGTCTGTCTCGACTCTGATGCGAGGCTTCGTTAACTTCTCTTACTCAGCTTATCTTCTTCATTTCTGATGCTGCGCATCTATTACTCATCTTCGTTTACTAACACTTATGTGTCCCTTTGTTCCTCTTCATTCTATGACATTCTACGCTTACGTGTCGACAAGTATATAGTCCATTCGTTTACAACGATGTACTCTATTCTCGATCTGCGCAATCTAGCGTATTCTTGAGTCATCCTCAGCCCTCAGAACCTCTGTCCCTCAGTCCTCCTTTCTGGAGTAGTCCTTCGTCCCTTCGTTTCTTCGAGCTGAGTTGTACCTCTTCGTGAGTGTCCTGCTCGAGGAATTCCCTTTGACATTAGTCTTGGTCATTCAAGGTACGCCCTGCGTAACAAAAGATCGAGAATCTCCCCTGTCCCTCCTATTATGGAGTAGGACCCACCCTTGTTCACCATTCATAGCATCAGAGCCCCTAGCGGAAACTCCTCAGACGAGGAGCCCCCTCTCTCGACCACTGAACTTTGACAACGTCATTGCCTAGCAGGACGAAATGTCCCCAACCCAGTAGCTTCCCCACTTCGTACCCCAGCACCCCCATCGTCTCTCATCACAGCTCCCATACAACCTCAGCGCCCCAGTACCCCCTTAGGATCTCCCATCGCTCTCAGCCCTGTCCTCCCACAAGTTCCTGCATCCCAAGCAATTCCCCCAATCGTCAGCGCCCCACTTAGCACCCAAACCACTCACACCATGACGGAACTAAAAGCAGCCCTCCCAGCAGACTTCTCTGGCGACCCCTCCGACGCCGTATGATGGATCAAAGCCATGAAGGCTTACTTCGAGATAAACAAAACCTTGTACTCCTCTGACAAAACCAAAATCATGACCACTCTCAACAAGATGAGTAAGGGATGAGGCATCTCCTTCTCGGAAATGTGGTATGATCATATGGCCAACCCAAACTTCCCTGATAAGACCTTCGATAAATTCTCCTCTAACTTCGAGTCCACCTTCTATCCCTTCGACACCCAAGCCACCGCCCATCTTGAGCTATCCAAACTCGTACAGAAATCCACCTGTGGACCCAACAGAGAAACAGACGACGGTTTTCAGAAATACATCACCAACTTCCAGAACCTCACAGCCAGAGCCTCCATCACTGACGATACCACCCTCATCGATCAGTTCTCTCTTGGGCTGGACCAACAATTATCCATCATGATTCTCTCCATGACAACCGTCCCCACCACCATCAAAGAGTGGATCGAAAAGGCCAAGACCTTCCATGCTCAGAAAGCTCGCATTGCAGCCCTTCGATGAGGCCATCGCACACCCTCCTCATTCTCTCCCACCACCTCCACCCCAGACCCCAACACCATGGACATTGACGTCATTCATGTCTCGAAACTCACCCCAACTGAACGAGCTCGCTGTTTCAGAGAAGGACTCTGTCTTCGTTGTTGTCAAAAGGGACACAACACCATGCAGTGTAAGACGTTCACTTCGAAAACCTCTCGCCCCTCCCAGCAACGTATCCAAACCACTGACACCGCCCCCACCACTGCTCCCCCTCCTCCTCCTCCCCCGAAACAATCCTCAGCCCTCGAGACTTACATTTCGAAACTCAAAACCACCGGAAAAGACGAAGGAGAAATTTTACAGACTCTCAAACTCTGCTTCGAAGAAGCCAAAGACGATTCCTCTTCGGGTTTTCAGTAAGGGAAGAAGTTGTAACGTCTCCTTCCCTAGACATCAACACTGTAATAGTAGGCCTCTCCAATGAACGAACCCTGCGTCTCCCAGTTCGCCTACATGCTGAGTCACAAACCGTTACCACCACCGCTCTTATAGACTGTGGGGCCACCAACAATTTCATCGATGTCTCCCTAGTACCAAAACTTCGAAAAGCCATTCGGAAACTTCCTCAACCCCTCACCGCGTACAACGTGGATGGCACCCCCAATCATCAAGGAACCATCCGTTTCTCCATCACCGCAAACATCATTTTCCCCGACCTCTCCAACAAAATTACTTTCCTCGTAACATCTTTAGGTTCTTCTCGCATCATCTTAGGAATGACCTGGTTAAAGAAATGCAATCCAGTCATTGATTGGTCCACCAACACCCTCACTTTCCAGGACACTGTGGTACCTCTTAGTGAGCGTCCGCCCTGGAACAGTGTAGACGAGACCTATCCTCAACACCTCGGAAAAATCATGCTGTCTACTCAACTAGCACAACAGAACCTACCCAAAGATGTTCACATTCCCTCTTGGTGTGCTGATTTTGCAGACGTATTCTCCGAAAAGATGTTTGAGACCTTACCCCCTCACCGCTCCTTTGATCATTCCATCGACCTCAAACCATCCTTTGTCCCAAAGATCGCCGAACTATACCCTCTTAACCTGGCTGAGAAAGCGGCTTGCCAAACTTTCATCAATGAAAATCTGAAAACTGGTCGAATCGTCCCTTCGAAATCCCCTCAAGCCTCCCCATTCTTCTTCATGCCCAAGAAGGATGGAACCCTTCGCCCTTGTCAAGACTATCGTTATCTCAACTCTCACACTGTCCGCAACGCCTATCCCCTGCCACTCATCTCCGAACTCATCGACGATATGAAGGATTCCACTCTTTTCACCAAATTCGATGTCCGATGGGGATATAACAACATCCGCCTACGAGAAGACGACCAATGGAAAGCCGCATTCATCACCCCCTTAGGTCTTTTTGAACCCACAGTCATGTTCTTCGGGTTCAACAATGCCCCTTCCACCTTCCAAGCCTTTATGAACCACATCTTCGCAGACATGATCGCCGAACGCTGGTTAAAAATCTACATGGACGACATTGGTATTCATACTCAAGGCGACCATGAACTCCACCACACCCGCACTAAACGGGTCCTCCAACGCCTCCATGAAAATAATCTATCATTGAAAATATCTAAATGCATCTTTGACTCCCCCCAGATGGAATACCTAGGTCTAGTCATCGGCCAAGGACGTATACACATGGATCCAGCAAAACTCTCAGCCATTGCCGACTGGAAGCCTCCTACCTTGGTCAAAGGTGTTCGCTCCTT
>JBBPUI010001141.1:0-11874 GCA_038094615.1 Heimioporus aff. retisporus | reverse complement strand
GTTCTATCAGATACGGATTGATCCTATCGATCCTATTTGATCCTATCTGGTCTAGACTCTGATCCTAATTGATCCGATGTCATGTGATTGATCATGTGATCATTAGTCATGCTACATTCTCAACACTTTCAAGGTCTGGCCTCCGGGACAGAGGGTCCGCGGGATTGCTTTTGCCAGGCCTATGCGAGATATGGAAGTGGTACTCCTGCAACAATTGTTGCCATCGCGCTTGTCGTCGGGACAGATCCTGAGGCTTGGTCCAGTAAGTGAGATTCAGATGATCCGAAAGAATTTCAAATTCATGGTGAGCGCCCAGGAGGTAGTGTCGCCATTCTTGTAAAGCGAAGATAATGGCGCCCAATTCCAAGTCCGCGGCGTGATAATTTCGCTCAGCGTCGTTGAGGGATTTGGAAATGTAAGCAATTGGATGCCATAAGTTGTTTTGCTTTTGGGAGAGAATGGCGCCATATCCTACACCGGAACCATCTGTCTCAATGCGGAATGGGTCGGTATCGGTGGGCATTGCCAGTGCGGGAGATGTTGTCAACGTCGTTTTTAGTTGATCAAACGCGTCCTGGCATTTGTCCGTCCATACGAAGTCGACCTTCTCAGAAGTCAAGGCGTTAAGGGGGCGAGCAATCTTCGCGAAATCTTTGACAAATCTGCGATAGAAGTTGCAGAAGCCCAGGAAGCCGCGAAGTTCTTTTCGCTTCGTTGGCACCGGCCAATCTGTTACCCCTTGTACCTTGGTAGGATCCATCTTGATCTCCTTATGGGAAACAATCAAACCGAGGTATTCTGTCTCAGTTTGTTCGAACTCGCATTTGGTGTGTTTCAGGAAAAGGTTATTTTCCCTGAGGACTTGTAACACCTCGTTGACGATGGTGCGATGTTCTTCAAGCGTTTCCGTGAAGATCATGATGTCATCCATATATATGACGACCTTGCCACGATTGATCAGATCGCGGAACAAATGGTTCATCATAGTCTGAAAGGTCGCTGGAGAGTTGGTCAAGCCAAAGAACATTACCAATGGCTCGAAAAGGCCACGGTTAGTTCGAAAGGCTGCTTTCCACTTGTCGCCGTCCTTCATCCGGATGTTGTTGTACCCCCATCTGATGTCAAGCTTAGTATAGTATTTGGCTTTCTTTAGCTTGTCGATCAGTTCGGAGATTAAGGGTAGGGGATACCGGTTCTTAACCGTGATAGCGTTTAACTTCCGGTAATCTTGGACAGGGCGTAGTCGACCATCCTTCTTCTTTACAAAGAAGAACGGGGATGCAAACGGAGATTTCGAAGGACGAATTCTTCCCGACTTGAGATTTTCTTCGAGGAAGTCATCGAGTTCCTTCTGTTCGTCGACTGTCAAGTTGTACGTTTTACAGTCGACTTTATGATCTCCGGGTAGCAATTCAATGGCGTGATCCCATGGTCTTCGCGGGGGTAACTCGTCAAAGTTTTCCTTTGCGAAGACGTCCTTGTATTCATGGTAATAGGATGGAACCACATCCTCAAACGCTTGCCCCTGTTTCTTCTTGTTTGCTTCGATCGCCAGATCGGTAGCCAGAGTTCTCAAATAGGAATTGACGTCTATCTGGAACATCCGGTCTTCCTCTCTTTGATCGTCTTCGTCGTCGATGTCGATCAATGCTGGTAAATGGTCTTCACAATTGAGCGTTATCTCCTTAGTTCCCCAATTGATGGTGGGGTTGTGCTTCTTAAGCCAGTCGTATCCCAGGAAGATTTCGTGTGTGCTCAATTGCGTTACCGCCAGCGTTATGGTTTCTCTATGGTCGCCAATAGCCATTTCGATTGATGTGAATTTCTCGATTTTTCCATTGGCGTTAGGAGTGCCGTCGGCGTTGTACACCGGTATTGCGATAGGCAACTCCCAAGTTGGTAAGTTCCATTGAGAAACCACTCGTTCGTCGATCGACGATCCCGTGCACCCTGAATCTATTAGAGCTTTTATTTGGAAGTTGTCACCCGATGGATTTGTAATCAGGGCTTCGACTTCCAAGCTATTTTCAGATCTTTTTCGTTTAACAAATCGAGGCTTTTGTTGAAGCTCTCGAAGTGCGAATTGTGCTTCGATAGCCGAGAGACTTTTCAATTTTTCTACGAAGCTTTCGTCGATTTCTTCGACTCGCGTATCATGAACAAAAGATCTGATGTGTCTTTGAGCTCGTTCGATGTCAGAGTTATCGGCCACGGCTTTGATCCATTGACTGGACCATGGGTCGACGGTGTTTAACCAAGTCTGCCTACCACTTCGCTTCTTGGGGTTCTTGTCTGGTACCTCAGATACCCCAATACTAGGCGAAGCTTCAGCAACCGGGGGGTGATCAACCCTCAGCGGTCCCTTTTGTCGACTCATGATCCGGATTTGCGTGGAGCCGAATCCAGACGTTCCCCTTCGAGTAGCGGCGAGTTCTTCAGTACATTCCTCGACGGGTGGTGTAGCAATCTTTTCGAGGATTAACTGTGCGACTCTGTCGCCTTTCTTGATGGGGAATGCTGCGTCTCCTGTGTTCACCAATACAATCCCAACTTCTCCTCGATAGTCGGCATCTATTACTCCAGCCAATACGTCGATGCCGTACTTGACAGCTAGTCCTGATCGAGGGGCGATTCGTCCATACGTTCCTTTTGGTACGATCATCGCCAGTTTGGTTTGAACAATGGTTCTTTTTCCTGCTTCTACACAGGCGTCTTCTGCCGCGCATAGATCGTAACCGGCAGCTTCTTCTGACTTCCTTTCGGGAAGCGTTGCTTCCTTCGAGATTTTCTTCACGTGCAAGGGTTGTTCATAAGCCTCGCCTTCTTGAACGGACAAAACAGCATATTTATTTGTGGACCTAGTTACTGTTACATTGTCATTGTTCGAACAAGAAGACTTAGCGGGGACGACAGTCGGCTTTACTGTTCCCCGGGTTGAAAACCCTTCTCCGCTTCCACCTTTCGTATGGCTTCCTCCAACATCTCCGGATTCTCATATTGGATGTCTACTCCTCGGAATTGGAAAGTGCGAGTTTGACGAGGGCGAGGTTTGAAATGTTCGGCGCATGGCCACGCTTTCCCACATCTGCGACATACACCGGCGGCCCTTGCCTTATCAAGTTCCATTGGGGCCCCAGCGCCACCAAAGGTTCCTGTGGCGTTTGGGTGAATGGGGGCGGCGGGTGCGGACGTACCAGACGTCGTCGCAGGGGTACTCTTCGCGGTCGTGGTCGAAGATCGTTGGCCCGATCCCGTGCTTTGATTGGAATAGCCAGTATATGACCATCCCTTCTTCCTTTCGGCAATCTCCCGAAGGATCCTATCAGCACGGACCAACTCCATCTCCCAAACCTTAAAGTCCTCGTTGTCCACCAGCTCCGGCTTATACTTCTCCACCATCTCGACGACCTCGTCCTTGACATGTTGGCGGAGGAGACGGACCAGCGTCCTCCCGTGGCTCGAGGCGGTGTACTCGGCCTCCATCATGAGTTGTTTGAATTTGACGAAGAAATCTTCGACCGGCTCGTTTTTCATCTGCCTGATCGTGAGAAGTTTCCTCTCGGCTTGTTGCCTCATGGCAACCGGCATGAACGTGGTATTAACCCCGTTCCAAAACGTGGTGAACGCCTGCGAGTGCAAGGCCGTTCTGTACTCCTGCATGTATAGGTCCGCGTACCTCCCGGCCGCGTTGTCACCTCGCATGTATGAGATGACGATCAAGATCTTCTGGCTGTCGGTCGGGTCATCGTCGAACCCAGCCAGATACGTTGTAACGTTGCGGGACCACTGGAGGAACTTCTCCTTTGTCCCGTCGAACATGTCGGGTTTGGCGGCAATGGACTTTCCCAGCCGTCCTCTCGCGTGCTGAGAAGCATCAGGAGCAAAGGGTACGGGGACCTCAATGCGGGGTTGGGAGCGCTGTGGGGGATGGACAGTAGTTCCAGACTGGGGAGTCAGGAGAGGTCTAGAGTACGGGCGATGTCCGGCCGAAGGGGCTGGTCTGGGCCCGGTGGGTGGTCTGGAAGTGGCGGGGGCGATGTAGGCGGATGACGATCTAATCTGGGTGAAGTCGAATTCAGGGATAGGAGCGGGTCCGGCCACTTGCAGTCCGTATCTCTGCACGATCTCCGTCCATTGGCTCTGTCGGAATAGGAAGCCCTCGAGGCTTTCATATCCGGTGACGGGTGGAGCAACTGCGGAGAGAAGTCTGATAAGGGATGGCGAATAAGAACGCTGGGGTATGGGGTTTTCTACGGTAATCGGCGATTGCCTTGCCGTGGGAACTGGAGCGGGGGTTGTGGCACGAGAAGCCCAGCCTTCGGTAGAGGGATCAAATTGTTCGATAGGAGTAGTCATGGGGAAGGGTATGGATGGTAGGTGATGGTGGCAGAGGGTTTAAAGCTGGGGATGACGGTGTGCGTACCCGTAGACAAGAGGTCGGTATAGCTCCTGCTTGAAGTTCGATCGGTAGTAAGGGTAAGAGTGGAGACCGTAGAGATGCGAGTAAGGTCGCAGGTATGGACCGTTCTCCCAACCTTCGTAAGTCAAAGGTCGGATGTAACGGCGGTAGATGTAAGGTTTCTGAGCAATGATGGGCAGCTCACCACCACGAAGGGCGGTAGTTCGCTGGAGTAAAGAGGACGCGGGCTAACGTCGAAGAGACGATAGAAACCCGGGCAAAGCTAGAGGAGTAGAGGAGTGAAAGAGTTCCGAGAAGGAGGTTGACGAACTCGCGAAAGGCCAGTTCGGTACGTTAGACTCGAATTATATCAGGAATGCTGAATACCAAGCCGAAGGGGCCTTGTACTGAGCGGAAGAGAGATGAGAATTCGAGTCTAAAGAACGAGTAATTACATGGGAGGGTTTATATACCCAGATATGCGGCTATGCTACTGGGAAACCCTGAGTCCTGATGTCGATAGAATGAGTCATGAACACGACGAATGGTGCCATAGGCAGTGCGAAATGGAATGCAATAGAAAGTGGGAGAATGATGAGAGGAATCAATAGACGGAAATGAAAACAATGCTGGTCTCGAATGGAGTCAGCACGAATCAAGAATGGAACAATAGAGAATATGAAATGTGAAGATTTGAAAGTTCTGACAATATCCTCATCTTGGCCATCGTACCCAAGGGGATCGAATGACCGTTAACAGCCAGGTTACGCAACTCCCCCAAGAAGCTGCTCAAGTTAGTTGACCACTGACGACAGCGACAGGTAAGCACACCTACTTTTCGTACCCCCCCGAAAGCGCATAAAATTTTTTGGGGTCGGAAATCAAAATCTCGGCGACTTCGTCAATTGAAGGCTCGCTCTTGGAACCACATGCGTTCAGGAACCTGTTAGCAACAGGCCCGAAATCAACAAATACAAATAACTTGGAGTGGAATTCGCCTTTGGAAGTGGCGTCTAGGTAACACTGGGTAGGCGTGAGCCATCGCAATTGTTGAGAGCCTGAGCCCTTGGTAGGGACAATCGGGAGCTTTGAGAGTATAGTCAACTGGGGTTGTGTGAAATCTATTTTATCTTATAAGAAGAATCCGAGCTGGGCAGAAAAAAGACACCTGCCTGAAATGCGTCCTGCCAAAATCTCAAACCATGATCGCGCCGCTACTTCGTTGGGTGGTGGCGTCCTCTCTAGCAACGCGAGAAGCATAGATGTGGGAGGGTGGGGCTGTATGCCAAGCTTGCTAACTGCAGCATCTCGACAGCTATCCTGGACGACGGAAAAACCAAGAGCTTTCCACTGTTTCCCAGAGAATACCTGAGTAGCCAAGTCAGTAAAGACTGAATGCGATACTACAAACTGACGCACCTCTCCCAACTTTCCGAGATGGGTTCCATCCTCGCCCTCTGACGGAATAAACTCAATGTGCCCGAAATTACTTGGATTATAATCTGGATACTTTAAGGGAATGTTGTCGCACAGATACTTGAAGGCAGCTGTCCGAACGGCGGCATCTAAGTGAGTACACAGCGTCACCACATTTTCCAAAGGCGGAAAGCGGCGCAGCCCTAGCCGATATAGTAGCTTAGCTGAACGAACCAGGCCGTGAATTCAGTCGCCTCTTTCTCGTGGTAAAAAGACCAGGGATCACCTTCTTCCGAGTTACTCCGCCATTTAGACTTTTGACCCCAATCTAGCACAGGAAGTTGTAGTTCTCGGAAAACGTCTGTAGGTTCGTATAATTCTCTGGCGCAATACCGAGGTTTCTTCTTGCCCGTTGCTACCGGCAACGCGCCTTCCTGGGGGAACGCCGCCGTCGACGATAATCTGGCAAGCTCTTCCGTGGTCAGTGTATCCCGAACTTGCACAAGATAGCGCATGAGGTCGGATATACTCCAGTCGCCAGTCTTGATCATCCTACATACGCGACCTCAGAAACGAGAAATCACCAATGCCGGTCCACCTACCGGTCAAAAACAAGTTGAAGATCAACATGCTTCCGCACGCCAATATAGGAAAGCAGCTTCTCCACTTGCCCTTTAATCGCCAGACCCGAAGAAAACTGCACCAGGGGGAGGTCATTAAACAATGTTAAGTTGGCGTTGGGAAAGTAGGAAAGTTCCGGTGGCGTTAAACCACAAGATGTTGGTATACACTTCTTGCCAGCGAACACCTTCTTTGCGGTGACATGCATTTCATTTGATAGCGAGGACCACACGCGAGACAGAATGGTCAATACACGTTCCGACCATTCGACCGACATGGTGAAGTCATGGGCGGGATCCGCCGACATGACATCGGATTGTGAGATATGCTGTAGCCAGTCGATGATCGTAAACTCGCGCCAGTTGAAACTTGTCAATTCAAGAGGGGTAAAATGTTTGGAAATATTCACGGGCATGAGAGACATGGGAATCGGACCGTCCAGTGGGATGTGAGTGCCAAGCGTCCTGGTATTGATGAAATGCTGTATCGACGAGAGAGGAAGCACTCTGCCATCCGTACAACTGAGAACCGCTGCATTTAACAGCTGGACACGAATTTGAGCCATATTGACGTCAACGGTGTCTTGCTTAAGATCAGTCCACCATTTAAGACAAGCGATGAGTTCTTCTTCGTTAAGAGGGTGCTGACGTAGTTCCTGCAGAACATCGATGAATGTTATGGAAGATAGCATTCCTTGCGCTTGTAGGGCTTGGATGGTATGAGTACCTTCCTGGATAACGGATTGCGGCAAAACCGGGAGGTGTTTGAGGAATCTTGAGAAAACAGGGTCAAATTCCTTGATCTCAGAGGCTTCGCGGATACCAGCAGAAGAGAAAAGCTTCAATGGATGAGTAGAGCACTCATAGAATGAAGCTTCCAGTAACCGCGACACTTCTGATGAAGGAGTAGAGTGGTGAAAAGTGAAGAATTTCAAAACATGGATGAAGCGTTGAAGAAGCCAGTCCTCCAACTCCTGTGGTGGACGGAATTCACGTGTGCTATTAGATTTCGCTCCGCCTTCCCAGAGATTCTGGATGTTGGACAGCTCCAAATCATACGCCGCACGAGCTAGGAAACCTCCAATATACAATAGTTCTTTGTTCCAAACTGAAGAAGATAAGTAGGGATCATACAATCGAGATGAGGTACTTACCTGCAACGTTCTTGTCGCTGAGAGCAGTGTGAGTATATACTTGTTAATACGAAATGACAGGCCTACACAAGGTCTATTGATTCACGCTCGACAGTCGGAATAAAACGGGATGCCATGTGGCCACCGATACCTGTCGTTTGAGCAGTAGCATGACCCTGAGTAAATCAATCAGTCAAAGGTAGAGATTAAAAAAGGGCCGACGCAAACGATGAAAATCCGCGTGTGCCCAACCCTGAGCCAGAATCAGCTGACGAACGACGAAGCCGTTTTGTCTACTAACCCACTTAAATCAGCACGCAGACCCTGGAATATACTTCCACATGCCACTGGCTGGCTCTTTTCATCAGCAAGGCTGTTGTCATACTCATCTTTCCCGGTCTTCACACGAAACAGGATAAGCCTCTATACAAACTCAAGTGTATTGAAAACACTGACGTATATTAAATCATATTTGAGCCGTGCTGGCGGACTCTTCTTTGTAGATCGGAGGAGTTCCGCAGAGAGTTTCTTGTCCACCTTGACGTCCACCTCTGCGGTGAAAATAGTAATGGTGACGTTCGTCTCATGCAACTCTGCTGGGTCTTTAGGATGTTGTAGCGGTAGTGCTGGGAGCTCGGACTGAGGCGTCACTTGGCTTGTGAAGGCCGAAACAAGGGAAGAGAAAAAGCCACCCTTGGGCTTTCGAGGCTCAGAGATATCTAATAGTGGACGTTTCTCTGTCCCGACGGCATATACGGCATGCATGACCTCTGCCTTGATCCTGATAGCTAGGTGACTGTGGTCAGCATGCATATAAATAGTATAGAGAAGACTTACGATGAGATTGAACAGCCTTGACATTCATGACATTCAGCTGACTATATCGCCTCAACCCTTTCGGAAGTTCGACTGGTTTGGCTATACCAGGAGACTTTTTGATGTGACCGATGCGAAACTCGTCAAAATAAACGGAGACATCGTTCAGATGAACCATGAACGTGATAGAGGATGCAAGGAAACGGATGAGATCAAATGCGGACGGTATAGGGCCAGCCTCTCGCAGTGTCATCTCAAATGTTGTCCATGGGTCCGCGGTTCCCTTAGAAGGCAAATCACCACGACGGACATTCAACTGACAAATGATATAATAAGAAGGGCAATAATGACTAAAATACAATGGTACCTGATCTTTGTTATCTTTCCAGTAGAACTGCATCCCATGACCTGAAACCAAGCTTCAGTCGGAAGACTGTAAACACAAAGATGGAAGAAATACCTCCAGACGACACAAATGGATTCTCCGTGACCGAAAACAAGCTATAAAATCCTGTGCAAGTATTTTCAAGCGAAATCAGTAAGGTGTGGTGCTGCTCACCAACACCAAACGCGCCAATCTTCTCCTCGTCAGGGTTTCCCTCGGCTGACAGTATGGGCGAACGAACGGTGAGAAAATATCATGGCGAATAAGTAGGGACAAACCAATTTTGCGCAGCCGCGTCCAGTCCTCATCCCTAAAATGAATCCCATTGTTTCTAAATGTCCATTGCACGACCTTTTTGTTTTTAACAACGGAGAGTATAGTCTGTATGATGGAGGATTATTCGCACCTGGGTGGATTTGAGATTGGGTAAAGGGGGTATATCGATGTTTCCTTGCTCGGTGTCTTTGCGACGTAGATATGCAGCAGTTTCGAAGTGAATCTCAACTGCGGAAGAGCGCGCGTCGTCTGAATTCTGCAGCAGTTCTCGAAATACTGTGGATGCCAGGAAGATGAAAAAAGTGGGCTATGAAAGCTTGGGCAAGATCGCTCACCAGTGAACTCGCCCGAGTAGCGCGCAAGCACCTTGTCAATCAATGCCCGTTGGTTAACTTCTACGGATTCATCTTTTCCAGAGAGCCACTGAACAAGAGGGTAAGAATCAGAAGCAGTATCGGTTTTGAGGACATGCCAATGCGTCTCGGTCTTGAGCCATTCGTTGTCAATGAACCAGTGTGAATTACGTAACCCCTTCACTGAACATAGTAGTGACAGCACTAGTACATAGGCACTAACAGGGGGCCAATCAAACTAATTCGACATGAGCGAGGTAACCTCAAAACGCCCAGCAAATGTCAACGGAAGTCTCACTGTCCGACAGCGAGAACCGCTCTGCACTACTTGCCTCCCGCCCTTTTCCTAGGGTCTTTAACTCTCTGCATCAACCTCGGCAGCCTCGACCTGTCTGGCGAGGACTCTTCCTCCCCCGGCGATTCTTCCACAACACTCGTATTAGTCGGGTTTTGGCTCCTCTCTCCGCTTGCGCTGGCTTCCTGGTGTTCTCTCTCCATCCTAATCCTTGGCAATCTCCCATCATCTTCCCTGTCTTGTTCTCCTTTCGATCCCTGAACATCGGTATGAGACTGAGTCACATCGACCGCCGCATGCACGGTGTCATCCCGAGGCGTGTCGATCCGCCTTCTTGGTTGTTTCGGACTAACGCCAGAACGTGTAGGGCTCTCTGACTCTGACGCCATTTCCACTCTTGACTCCGTTTCCCGAGACTCTTCTTCGATGCCGGTTTCGACCGGAGATGGCTAGAAACTCTTTCAGCAACCTAGCAAACAATCCCTTTATAGAGTTCATACCTGTTGCATTGGGTTTGTCACGGTTGTTGTCTGCTCTGCAGTCTTTCCTGAGTAAATTGCAGAGTCGCGAACACTCTCTGGATCATTACCCATCGGAGGTTCTGGTGGTGGTGTTTTGTGACCACTGTGAGAGGTTGAAAGAGGCTTGGGTTTGAAAATGTTCTCGGTCATCCTAGTTATTGTACGTATTAGCACACCGCGTCGACGCTCGAGTGGGGAAACGTTTTACTTCACTGCAGCCTTCACGGCTCTGATTATCGTTTTGACCAAGGTCTGACATAGCTCGCGTGGTAGTAGCGGGCAAAGTGAAACAAAGGACGAACCTTGCCGTTATCAACCAAGCCCGACAGGCCAGGTCGCTGCCCAGCATCCTCCAGACCAGTTTCCGGCACCGAAATGATCCCGTCATACGAAAAACCAATCTCCACGGCTGCGACCATGTTATCCAGCATCAGCGATATGCGGTCTGACATGGTTCCAGGTAGTTGTGGTGAAGGGAGCAGGGGGAAAGCGTGAGGCGGCCTGACACCGTCGAAGCATGTCACCTACAAGAAAAGTGATACAGCTATTCAGCGCTGCCGCAAGGCACTGCGCGCTCAAATCACGCCTCACGCGCATGCTGCGCCTGGCCAGTTCTGCTTTTCTAAGTACCATAGCGGAGCACCTCCGAAGGTTTGGTACAAGTCAGATTTTATGACAGTGAGGACGGCCCTCCCCTTGCGAGCACATACTAGTGCATACTTACCAGTCACTGGACTACTGACCCATCGGGGATTTCGCAACTAGTACGTAAGTTGTAGTATATAATCAGCGTGTGGAAAGATCAAATGCGCTATCAGACTAGTACTGATATGGATTCACTGCTGGCATTTGACGCCGCACACTCAAGGTTCTCAGAAAGCGTGGCCGCTCTGAAAGTTGTTGACAGGAAATGACCCGTCAGGCGGCCGTCTAACGGGAGTTTTATTAGAGTCATGGTCATCATACTATTCTCTCATCGGAGGCCACTCCTCCAAGGCTCCTCCATTGAATGGTAACCGTGACTCGAAGTGAAAACGTTTGATGGTCGAGGTATGCTGACTAACCATGAACTCAAGTTCCGCCTGGGCAAAAAAATTCTTCAAACAGCAGGCAGTAGGCTTCCCGCCTCATTGAGCCCGAATCGGAGGCGAGCAATGGTAGCCGAGCCGATTAAGATGCTACTTCGCTTCAGTGTGAGAGATGGCCATTTTCATCTCTTGCGTAGTGCGGATAACACACCCGGGTGTTCTGGGCACCCCCTTCCCGCTTCTTCTTCACTAGTCCTGTGTCCAAAACCCTGCAACGTTTGCGGCCTCGTGATCGCAGCCATGTTCTCGAACGGTCGCGGTCTTCGTCAATGGTTTGCGCATTTGGCTGAATGCCCTTGCAGGAAGTAGCCGTGGCGCTGTTCATACAATGAGTTACGGCATCAAGTTGTAGGTGTCTTTGGACAGGCTTCGAGCTTCAGGCCCCTCCAGTGTGGCAGCAGGGATTAAGATGTTCCACAAAGTAACCTTAATGCAATGCGGGGTCTTTCGTTTCACCAGACCTGCGTCGCGGTGAACGGATTGACCGGGGCCGGGCGATGGATAGGAGCATCGTGCCAGGAGTGCGTAGTCATTTTTTTGCGGCTTCCTGACGTCTTGTGGATAGTCACACG
>JBBPUI010001140.1:0-11875 GCA_038094615.1 Heimioporus aff. retisporus | reverse complement strand
TAACAACATCCTCATTCTCTGAATTGGACACTTCAATTTGAGCTCTGGCTGCAATCAGATACTCCTTGTTTGCAGTCAAGCTACTTGCATCTTCATCAGTACCTGAAAATCCTGTGCTTGATGAAGCTTGTGCAGCAGAAGAATTTTGTGCCACTTATTTTCACTGAGACTTGCCATAGACAGGGCATACTGCTGTGCTGCCACAGCATACTTGTGATCAAACTGTTTCTTGTGTGCCTGGCATCCTTGATCTGCATGACCTTCAGCTGGCATGCTCTTGATATTCTTGCCACCCTCAAACAATTCCAGCATACCTTCAAGCTTCTAATTGTTAGTAGTGGTTGGATTAAACAAGAATGACTGCATACCAAGGCTGCACACAATGCCAGTGTGCCTGAAGGCTTCCCAAAGGCCATGAAATGTTCACTGCCCACTTGCTGAATGTGCCTAGATAGGATTGACATGATGAGAGGGGCCTCCCAAGCCCCCTTCATGCTTTTACAAATGGATGCATGAGCAACTCATGGTGTTGAAGTTGACACATCACTCACCTTGGGGTCCTTGTAGATAAGCAGGAACATTGGTTTATTGTCACCATTGTGAATGTATGGAAGCTGGGACTTGATGAATGTTGCACACACATCTTGGTCCTTTGCATACTTGGGTGTTTTGAAATACTGTTCCAAACAATATATATCACATTTGCCAATATTGCTGTGCCACAAATTGAGTTGGTGGCATGCCTGTAGCCCACCATTTGTGAACAGCATGCATGTACTAGAATAAATACTCACAATTTTTTTGATTACCAGATACTGGGTTACATCAAGCAGACTGTTATGCTTGGTCCAGGTAGGAATGAGTGTAGGCTCAAAGAACTAGAACATAGGGTCAAGGGTTTGAGGTAACAATGAAGGACTTGCCACACAGGGTCAAGGGTTCTGCCTGCTAGGACATATAGCAGGTGGTTCGAAGGTGAGTCTGCCTACTGAAGAGGTAGCAGCGAGTTACAATGAGAGGAGCGAAGAGAACAAGGTAGAATTGAGCAGGACTAAGCTAGAGTACAAGGGATGAAGTACTTAGGCTTATATACTGTGCAATGGAAAGCCATAGAAGGTTATAGAACAACCATAACTCAGCAGAGAAAGTTCAAAAAGAAAGAGAAGCAAAGATAACAAAGATAAGAGTGTGTGACAAACACGTTGTATGTTCTAGAGCACTCTATTGAAGTAGAAGCATCAGGTTAAGCTGATGATGACAAGCACAAATAACAAGGGGAAAAGAACAGGGGCAAATCATAACACAGACCCTCAGAGCTGATGATCTCATTCCATAACTCTTGAATGGTGGGCATGAGATCTGGGTTCTCATTTGTGCTGAAGGGGTCATCTGTGGTCCCAGCCCAATTGATAAGATGACAAACCAAGGTGTCCCACTGATGCTTTGCTGGAACATATCTTTAATGGGAAGATCCTGAAACTTGAAGTCTCTCAATGCCTTTGTGTTCACTTTCACTGTCTCAGTCACTTTCATGCCAGCTACATGATCACAGTTCTCCTTGACAACTTTCAAACCCATCTGTCAAAACACAGAAATGGCTGCAGTGGTGAACATGTGTCAGCAGTATTCATGTGGGTTAGTAAGCAATAACTTATGGATTTGGTAGGTTGCACCACAGCTGACACATTCCTATCACTAACTCCCTCCCTCATTCTGCCACTCAGCTCCTTGGCTTGTTTGGCAGCAGCACAGTGTTTGATTGCTTGTGCCCACTGGTGATCAACCTCCACCATTTGTTGCAGGGTTAGCAAGGCATGAGGAGCTTTGGTTGGGGGTACAGAGGGCTTATCTAAATGCTTCCCAGGGATGGTCATTTCAAATCAATTTACAATCTGACTCATTGTGGACCTGGATGGAGGAATGGTGTGAGCTGTATCAGTTGCATTTTTCTTGCATGCTCCCTTTGACTGATTGGCCAATTTTTTCCAGTCTTTGGTCAAATTACTGGCAAATTGTGCAGCCTTTTTGGACTTCTTTGGCACAAACCTTCCACATGCAATATTGAAAGTGAGTCCTTCGGTCTTGGAAACTTCATGCTCACTGTTCATTTCCCTCAGATTCTGAGTCTGTGGGGCTTGCTCTCCATTTCTGGGTAATACTGCTGGGAGTGGTCTTCCACAGCTCACCAATCTCCTTGTGCAGGCCACAGGATTCATTCCATAGCTCACCAATCTCATGTGGGCCATGGGATTCATTCCACTACAAGCAAGTAAGTGGAATCTGTTATGCTTGGTCCAGGTAGGAACAAGCATAGGCTCAAAGAACTAGAACATAGGGTCAAGGGTTTGAGGTAAGGACAAAGGACTTGCCACACAGGGTCAAGGGTTCTCTCTGCTAGGACATATAGCAGGTGGTTTGAAGGTAAGCCTGCCTACTGAAGTGGTAGCAGCGAGTTACAATGAGGGGAGTGAAGGGAATGAGGTAGAATTGAGTAGGACTAAGCTGGAGTACAAGGAACAAAGTACTTAGGCTTATATACTGCAGAATAGAAAGCCATAGAAGGTCATGAAACAACTATGACTAAGCAGAGAAAGTTTGAAAGAAAGAAGAAGCAAAGATAACAAAGATAATGGTGTGCAACAAACACATTGCATGTTCTAGAGCACTCTATTGAAGTGGAAGCATTGGGTTAAGCTGATGATGACAAGTTCAAATGTCAAAGAAAAAGAATAGGAGCAAGTCGTAACAGAATCCATTACCAGTCTATTCCACTTACAGAATCATTAGAACTCATCTTGTACTTATTCTGTGGCTTGAGTTTGCCACCTTGTTCCTCATTGTCTTCCCTCTCAGGATCTTCATGGAGGATAAATGCATATGTCCTGTGCAGGGCACAAGGACCAAGCTACAAAATGGTAAGTGTGGTTCTGGGTGGCCATTACCTTGGTCCACGTACTAAATCCTTATTGCCAGCATTGTTGCCATCCACACTGTTTACATCACTGGCATTGGTCATGAGGTCTGTGGCACAATCAGTAGGAACTTCATTGGCACTTGCTTCTTGTTCAGATGGTGAATGGTTGTTTTCCTCATGGCTCTTGGGGAGCTCTGTCAATTTGGCATCAGCTATGTGCCATTGAGTGCTTGGAGTTTTTTGCTTGCCTTTGTAATGCTTATCAAGTGAGTTGTCCTTTTTGGTGGATGCTGCTGTGTGAGACAGTGATGCCATATTATCCTCACAGCAAAGCTGATCTTCCATTGCAGCAATGATGATGAGCTTCTTGTGTCGTTCCTTGGTCGCCTGGTCTTGTGCTTCTGCCATGGTAGTGGCTTCCTGTGTTTTGTCTGCTAATTTTTGAGCTGTAGTGCAGCATTTTTGTATATATGCTTGCAGGACTGTGGTCAGATCCACATTGGCATTCTTTTGGGCAGGACAGGCCATAGTCTTGATGAAGGGTGATGGAGGAAAGAAAGAGAGGTGAGATGGTCACTATCCTGGACACCAAAAAAAAAAAAAACTGACTTGCCATGGTGATCCTTTTTTCAAGTGCTGATGTGTCCTGCATTGCTTGTCTAAAGCAAATTTGCCATCCAAAAAACAAGACCCTTAGACAGGGACCTTTTTTTCACTGCCCACACATGCTGTGCTTGTTTAGCATGCCTTGCAAGTTATGCCTCCCCCAATGGTACTGAATCACTTGCAGTGTCCCCACTGCTCCAAATTATTCAAATCACAGTGTGGACATACTGGGCATATTCATAAAGTGCACCCTGGTCAGCACAAGCCAGTGCTAGAAAGTAGCTCTCAATTCCCAACTGACAACAACACCTTCCCTGGTGACCCCATTGACCATGGAGATGACCAACAGCCTGAGGGTGACCTTGCACTCACCAGTGAACCAGTATTGAAAGAGTATCACCCCCATCTAAGTGGTATGTGTGGTATACTAAAAGATTATTCAACCTGACAACCCCTGCTAGCACAACCTTGTGATGAGCTTGGCGTGGTGTTGCTGCCTGGACATCCTCCAAGTGCTCATATGCAGCATGAGCCCAGTGATTGATCTCCCTTTACTAGCCAGAAGCACTTTCTCCTTGTTGATTTTCTCTTTTGATGAGAGGAGATGTCTGCAGGGAATATTAACCTTCTTATGGAACTTTGGGTGTATCAAGCACATCAGCAGGAAATGGCAGGTGGTGGTCATGCTGCTACTGCCACCCCTTTTTTTTTGGCTGCCCACATGTATGTATGCAACAATTGATCAAATATGATTGGGCAGTATCCTTTGGGAGTATATGAAGGTTTCACCAAGTATTGACAGTGAAGAAAACCCACCAGACTGGATGTGAGCCAAATATGAAGTGTGGTACTGTGATGTAGACTGTGTTCTCACTGAGATGTTGGAGAACACTGATTTCAAGGACAAGTTTGACTACTGGCCATTTAAGTACAGGGATTTACAAGGTCAAAGGTGGTGGTTGGACTTCATGTCAGGCAATTATGCCTGGAATCACAGCATAGGTCATGACTCAAGGCTTGTTTATTGGATACTCATTATTCTGGTGACAATAGGTCCAAATTTATGCTGACAATCATTCGACTGAGGGAGTGATGTATTGTGGCCTCATCCTTGACAGTGATAAAACCACTGTTTCTGTTGCCACAGGAAATGTGGAGTACCATCCATTATACCTTTCCATAATGAACCCTCACAATTCCATGTGTCATGGCCACCATCAAGCCATCATACCCATTGCTTTCCTAGCGATCCCCAAAGGTAAGCTACAATGTATCGAAGTTCACCTCATTTATAACATGAATGCCCAGTGGTACACAAGGAAGAAAATGATACTGCCTTTTGCTCCTTTAAAAAGAAGTTGTATCACACATTGATCTTTGCAATTTTATGGCCAGTGAAGCAAGCTATGATCACTCCTGTTGTCCACCATGGCCCTGACAGCCACTGGTGCCATGTTATATTTGATTTAGCAGCATTCATTGCTGATTACCCAAAGCAAGTCATGTTGAGTGGGATTGTCCAGGTATGGTGTCCAAAGTGTGTCAAATTTTATTTTGCAATGACAAGGTTACTTACCCATTCAAACTGAAGATGTACTGCACCAGCAGATGACCTCGATGGTCCTGGTGGGCAACACACTTGTGACTTGCACAGCCTGCTATGTAACATGCTCCCCCCAGATGTTACGATTCGCCCCTATTCTTTTCTCCTTATTCATTGCTACTTACTGTTGTTGGCCTTACCCGATATCTTCACTTCAATAGAGTGCTCTAGAACATACAACGTGTTCGTCGCACACCCTTATCTTGTTGTCTTTACTTCTTTCTTCCTTTCGAATATTCTTCGCTTAGTCATAGTTATTCCATAACCTTCTATGACCTTCCATTGCGCAGTATATAAGCCCTAGTACATCGTCCCTTGTACCTTAGCTTAGTTCTGCTCAATCTTACCTCGTTCCCCTTCGTCTCCCCATCGTAACTCGCTGCTACCTCTTCGGTAGGCAGACTTGCACTCAAACCACCTGCTATACATCCTAGCAGGCAGAACCCTTGACCCTATAGGGCAAGTACTCTGTCATCGCCTCGAACCCTTGACCCTACGTTCTAGTTCTTTGAGCCTACGCTCGTTCCTACCTGGACCAAGCATAACACCAGATGTACTTTGGCACAAGTATGGGATAGATGTCACTGTGGTAGTATATATATTTTTTATATCAGTTTGGTCCACTGATGAGTCCCTCAGCCATTCACTAATGATTTCCCCTGTGTGGATATATACAGGATGATCTCACCCAATCTGCTACACCAGCTTATCAAGGGCATGTTTAAAGATCATCTTGTCACATGGACGTGTGAATGGATTGAGGCTGAATATGAACCTGTACACACAAAGGAGATATTAGATGATATTGACAAGCGGTACATGAATGTGCCCCTTTATTCTACCAATGAATGAAGTTTGTGTAGGCTGGCCATGCTACCTCATTTCACTGGTCTACACCACTTTCCTCATGGCCAGCGATTCAAACAATGGACAGGCAATGACTCAAAAGCACTCATGAAGGTACATGTTTTGTCCAAGCCCTCACTCCTTTCAAGGAAATGTAATGAAAGTACAGATCTTCTTGCCAGCTATTGCAGAATATGTCCCTTCATGATTAGTGTGGTGTTTAGCCACCTTCTTGGACTTCTGTTATATTGTCTGTTGGTCTGAACTTGGAGTCAAGGATCTGAAAGATGCTGAGAATGCTCTTGCTGAGTTTCATTCAGATTGCAAGGTGTTCCATGCCAAAATATGGCCCAATGGATTCTCCCTCCCTCACCAACACTCTCAGTCCCATTACATTTGCATGATCCAGGATTTTGGGGCACTGAATGGTTTATGTAGTTCTATTACAGAATCATGCCATATTACAGTGGTCAAGTGCCCATGGCACCAATCAAACTGCTACAATGCCCTCAGGCAAATGTTACATATTGACAATCCAACGTCTGGACAAGCTTGCTAAGTGTGCACTTTTTTTATGGAACAGGGCATGCTTCCATGTGACAGTGTGGACACTCCCATGCCAACACAGGATGCCTCTGCAAACCAAGATACCAACCACCATGATCTGGATGATGAGGCTGTGGATAGCACAGACATTGAAAGTCATATGGGTTTACCTATGTGACCTTGTAAGTCTCAAGTCTACCACCAGCTTGACACAAAATCCTGATAACCTCTTCAGAACATGGTTATCCAACTTGATTAACTCATCTTGCTCTCCAAATCTGTGAACCCCAGCTACCTTGCCTTGTTCATAACTTCCTTGAGGCCATGTCTGGCAGCCCATTGACCAACATCATCAGATTCCAGGGACCAATCTCTGTTTTTCACTCTGTAGCTGCAACCTTTTGTGCCCCATTGGATGTATCTGGGATTCATGGCATGTGCTGTGAGTGGATTCGTGCCATCCCTTGCTGGCATGGCTGGGAAGTTTGCTGGGATTGCATTTTTATGGTTGTTAATCAGGATCAATATGGAATGAGGGGAATGATTGTTGGCCGAGTCCAGCTATTTTTTTCTTGTCTTCAATGGCCAGACTTATCTGTGTGCATTGGTTGACAGGTTTGCATGGACAGGGAATTCTCTGGATCCAGTCACCAGACTATGGAAGGTTCATCCACAATTTGATCGTCATGGGCAACAAGTTCAATCTGCTGAACACATCAATGTCATATATAGGGCTGCTCATTTAATTCTTGTGTATGGTGAGGGCACTATTCCTCCAAACATTCACTTTTCTATCTCTTTGGATGTACTTAATTCATACTATGTAAATAAGTATGCTAATCATCATGCCAATGAAATTGCATTTTGATTGCTCAATCTGTTTGGGTTGTGATCTACAACCAATCCAATGACTTGCTAGGTTGATTGCTAGGTGACATTAATAGTGCTAGGTCATGCCAGGTTTGTGCTAAAATGATAGGTTCTACTAGGTGCTACAAGATGTGAACTAAAATGATAGATCACTTTAGGTGCTGCTAGGTTGAATGCTAGATTACATTTGATTTTGCTAGACTCTGCTAGGCCCTGATAGGCCTGCTAGCCAGTGCACTTTTGCTGATGTGAAAGATGAAGACCTGAAGAAGAGTAGGTGTTGAGAATGTAGCATGATTACATGATACATGATCACTTGACTTCTGTCTAGAATGTCAAACAATCATATGATAACATGATCACCTGACTTTGATCTAGAATGTCAGAGAAAGCACCTGACTTCAATAGAACATCAGAGAACATTCTGGAACCATATGGAATGATATGGAATATACCAGAACCCTTTGGATTAAACTAGAACACCATGGAAGCTCATGGAATGGTGTAGGACTCTGTGAAACATTCCAGATGCTTGTTATGCTTGATCTGGGTAGGAACAAGCATAGGCTCAAAGAACTAGGGTCAAGGGTTTGGGGTGCAAGTGAAATATTTGCTGGAGGGTCAAGGGTTCTGTCATCTAGGATGTATAGACAATAGTGTTGAAGGTAGGTCTGTCTACTGAAGAGGTAGCAGCAAGTTACTGTGAAAGATGGTATGTCTCAGGTGAAGAGTGATGGGGTAAAAGGACCACTGTTAGACTAATTATTAACATGCATACTGTACCATATGATTATATAAGCAGGGATTAACTAATGGAAGACTGGATTTCCAACATGCCCTCTTGGATGAAGCATGGGCTATGTCTACAGTAAAGACAATGAGTGGTTAGTGGTAGGGAAGGAGGGGAAGTGAGGAATTTTGATGTGACAGTAATTAGATGGATAGGAGTGAGGACTCTTAACCTGTGCAAGAGTGGGCAAGGTATGCCTTCTTATCCCCAGAAAATCCCAGCTCCTTCTCCTCATCAGGGGAAGGGTATTACGATTCGCCCCTATCCTTTTTCTCTTGTCATTCCCATTTGTCATCATCGGCCTTACCCGATGTTTCTACTTCAATAGAGCGCTCTAGAACATGCAATGTGTTCGTTGCACACCCTTATCTTGTTATCTCTGCTTCTTCTTTCCTTTCGAACCTTCTTCGCTTAGTCATAGTTATTCCATAACCTTCTATGATCTTCCATTGCGCAGTATATAAGCCTAGTACTTCGTCCCTTGTACCTCAGCTTAGTTCTGCTCAATCTTACCTCATTCCCCTTCGTCTCCTCATTGTAACTCACTGCTACCTCTTCAGTAGGCAGACTTACCTTCGAACCACCTGCTATATGTCCTAGCAGGCAGAACCCTTGACCCTATAGGGCAAGTACTTCGTTGTCACCTCGAACCCTTGACCCTACATTCTAGTTCTTTGAGCCTACGCTCGTTCCTACCCAGACCAAGCATAACAAAGGGCAGTCTGCTGTGATATGCCTGAAGCCTCAGCATTTGAAGCAGTGGGGTTTCTTGTTTTGTTCCTGCTTCTTCCCTTTCTTGTGGTGTGTTGTGTACTGTTTGGCAATGAACACCATAGGCCATCAGTAAAAAGGCAGCAGTCTTAATTTGTCTTGCTGTGTCTAAGTGATGGCTAAGTGACTAAGAAATCTTGCATAGCAATGCAAGACCAGTTAGAATTTAGTCACTATGGCCAAGCAGATTTAGCATGAAAAGTACCCAAGTTGAACATACTTCTTGGACAAGTTGGAGCAAAAAAATAAAAATAAATTTATTCAATGTATATCTACTACAGGTGTGTAACTACATTTTGTGACAGATATGAATGCAGAGCATTGCTTTTGCATGGTGGTGGCAATGGCAACAACACTATGTTGGGCTGCCATATTGTCCCCTGCATCACAATCATTATGGTCATGCTGTTGCATATCTTCACCTGTGTCATCATCATCATGTGGTGGTAGTGACACACCATTTGCCTACCATACTACCTGCTATGTTGTTGTTGTTGAGGCAGTTGGCATGCTGTTGCATGTCCTTGCCTGCAGCATCATTGTGTGGTAGTTGCAGCAGTGGTGGCATGCTGTTGGATTATTGTACCACCCACCACATCATCATCATTGAGGTGGTGGACATGCTGTTGCATGTCCCCACCCACATCCAAGTCATTGTTATTGTGTGGTAGTGGTGGTCTGCCACATTGTTGTCATGTAGTGGTGGTGGTACAGTATAGCAGTGGCATGATGTTGGGCTGCCATACTGCCTGCCACATCATCATCAGGGTGGTGGGCTGTTGCATGCCCCCACCTGCCTCAGTGTCATGGGATGGTGGTGGTGGCCACTGTGTTGTTGCCATTGTGGTGGGTGTGCTGTTCATGCTGTTGTGTGTCTCTGCCTGCATTGCTGTCATCATGGGATGGTGGGCATATAGTTGCATGTCCTCACCTACATCATTGTTGTGTGGTGGCAGCATGCTGGTGGGTCACAGTCTGCCCACTACATTGTTATTGTTGAGGTGGTTGGCACACTGTTGCACATCCCTGCCTGTATTGCCATCACCACATGGTGGTGGAGGCACCATGATGTTGGGCTGCCATATTGCCCACTGCATCATCATCTTTGAGTGCTGTTACACATCCTTGCCTTGGTTGTTGTTGTGGTGGCAGGACACTGTTGGGTTGCAGTCCACCTGCTATATTGTCATCATTGAGGCAGTTGGTCCACTGCTGCATGTCCCCACCCATGTTGCCATCATCATGTGATGGTAGTGGCAGCATGACATTGGTGTGCCGTATCACCCACTGCATTGTCATCATTGAGGTGGTGGGCATGCTATTGCATGTTCTCACCTACATTGTTGTTGTCATGTGGTGGTAATGGTGTCACAACATTGGTGGCTGCCATATCACCTGCTGTTATACTTGGTCTGGGTAGGAACAAGCATAGGCTCAAAGAACTAGAATGCAGGGTCAAGGGTTCGAGGTGACGATGAAGCACTTGCCACTTAGGGTCAAGGGTTCTTCCTGCTAGGATGTGTAGCAGGTGGTTCGAGGATATGTCTGCCTACTGAAGAGGTAGCAGCGAGTTACGATGAGGGGATGAAGGGGGAACGAGGTAAGATTGAGCAGAACTAAGCTAGGGTACAAGGGATGAAGTACTTAGGCTTATATACTGCGCAATGGAAGGTCATAGAAGGTTATGGAACAACTATGACTAAGCAAAGAATATTCAAAAGGAAAGAGAAGTGAAGATAACAAGATAAGGGTGTGCAACGAACATGTTGTAAGTTCTTGGGCACTCTATCGAAGTGGAAGCATCGGGTTAAGCTGATGGTGACAAACACAAGTGACAAAGGAAAAAGAATAGGGGTGAATCGTAACACCTGCTGCATCATTGTTGTTGAGGTGGTGGGTGGGCTGTTGCACATCCCTGCTCACATTGCCATTGTTGCATGGAGGTGGTGGTGGCATGATGTTGGGCTGCCATATTGCACTTCATATTGTTGTTGTTGAGGTGGTAGGTATGTTGTTATGTGACCTCACCTGTGTTGTCATTGTAGTGGCAGCATGCTGTTGGGTTGTTGTGCCACCCACCATGCTACCATTGTTGAGATGGTGGATATGTGGCTGCACATTTTAGTAAGTGCTAGTGTTAGTTGTTGTTACTGTTACGATTCGCCCCTATTCTTTTCCCTTTGTCATCTTTGCCTGTCATCATTGGTGTTACCCAATGCTTCTACTTCGATAGAGTGCTCTAGAACATACAATGTGTTCATCGCACATCCTTATCTTTGTTATCTTTACTTCTCTTTTCCTTTTGAACATTCTTCGCTTAGTCATAGTTATTCCATAACCTTCTATGACTTTCCATTGCGCAGTATATAAGCCTAAGTACTCCATCCCTTGTACCCTAGCTTAGTTCTGCTCAATCTTACCTCATTCCTCTTTGTCCCCTCATCGTAACTCGCTGCTACCTCTTCGGTAGGCAGACTTACACTCGAACCACCTGCTACACGTCCTAGCAGGCAGAACCCTTGACCCTATAGGGCAAGTACTCCGTTGTCACCTCGAACCCTTGACCCTGTACTCTAGTTCTTTGAGCCTATGCTTGTTCCTACCCGGACCAAGCATAACAAAAGAACTAAGCTCTACGTTTTAGGACTATCATTGCTATAGATCCTTCACCATTCCTCCCAGGACCACCTCAGCCTTAGAATGAGCCCTATTGCATTCGCATAGGCTCACCACCACAGAACTCCCCTCTGATACTTCATCCTCATCGTCCTCTCCCTCTAAAACATCCCAAGACCCAGACACTACTCTTCCCACCATCACTGAGCAGCAGGAAGACATTGACCTTGCCCACCAACTCTCCTTGGCGCTCCAAATCCCCAGAATTCCCACACCACCCCCCCCCCCCCCCCCCCCCCCCCCCCCCCCCCCC
>JBBPUI010001139.1:0-11888 GCA_038094615.1 Heimioporus aff. retisporus | reverse complement strand
ATGCGTGAGCTGTAGGGCGGGCGGGCCAGACCTCGCGACGAACACGTAGCGGAAGTTCTGGTGTAGGTACTTGCGCTCTTCGAAAGGACTGCAAGGTGCTAAGGGCAGGGCCCAGGACGAGAGGTGGATTAGTGCGGCGAAGGGGGAAGAGGAAACAGCGTGTGGTAGGGGAAGGATGAAATGAGCCTGAACATCGCGGAGTGACTTCTATCTCTGGATGTCGCCGTGCAACGTACTGAAGCAGACACAATGGAACGCCTGTGACTACGAGTGGGGGTAGGAACGTGTGAGGGAGTTGCGGGAGTGTGAGCGGGGACCTGCTGGATTAATGTGAGCTGCGAGACGCCGTAGTAGGGCGTAAACGGAAACGAGGGTGTGGTGGTTTGGTGTGACGAGAAAGAAGGAATGAGAACGAGGCAGCGCGAAGACGAGCGGCGTGGTAGAGCCCAGTCTAGTGGTGACCAGCCCGCTATGATGAGGCAGCTGCGTGGAGAGGCAGAGTACCGTTGATAGATGGTCTGGTAAATTTCGCTCCGATCTGAAGGGTTGCAGGTTCACATTGATCAGTGCACGTGATAGCAAACCTCAATTTGGTCAAGACTCAGAAAAAAGTGTTATTTTTGCGAGCAAACAAATTTGGAGAAAATAACCCCTAACCCATGGCCAATTTTAGTTGGTAAATCCAATCATCTGTGTCTTCACCATGAAATTCGCAGGCACCTCGGAGTGAGGTCAGATGCGCATAGTTGTCCGCAACGAACGGAGACACGTCCACGAAAGCGAACGTCAAGCGATTTCGTCAGTTCAATTTGCTTGGTTTTTCTTCCTCCACCCCGACCTCCGACGCGTGGCCAGTGATGGGTCAGTCATCATCGTGAATACCAGCCGGTAGTGCCACTGCAGTGCGCTCGTTGTCGTTGTTGACAGTGATCCCATCCGCGTTTCGTTGTCGGTCACAGAGGAAGTCCGAAGACATTCGATTCCTGGTGTCTAATCTCGGTAAATTGACGCAGCACGCAGAAGAACATGAGGTATCGAAAGACTAGCAAGCCTTCTTGCAAGGTCTCTGGGACCAGGCCGCTTTCCCCATCACTGAATGTGGCCGTCCAACATTCCCGTATTCACTCCAATCTCGTGTCAGGTGGTGGGAGTCCCAACGCCGAGTTCTCCCCTCCTCGTGACACGCTACTGCTCTGTATAGGGAGAGCCCGAAGAGGTGTTCGGATTTGTACAGTTCGTCTTATATTCTCTCCCTGAATGCTCTCATTCTGACGAGGCAGTCCACTTCATTGATTGCTGCATCTCACTAGAAACGTTTCGTTGCTGTCGGCCAAGCGAACACGAGTGGAACCAATGAACTCTAGTCCAATGGTGCGGAATTAGCCAGACCAGGACGGCGGTTGGCTGTCTTATAAAGTTTACCTTGATCAAAGGACTAGATTCGTTCGTTTCGAGGGTGGCAGAGGAGAAAAGAACGAGTAAGTACATCTCGTCTGCCACCGACTCCCAGACAAGAGTCATCTGTTCGACGCCCCCTTGCTGGGCTGGTCCCATGTTCTCAGCAACCTGGCGACAGATGGGCGCTCTCATGCCTCCTTGTCGAGTAGACGATCACATCGAGATATCACACGACGATGTCGCTGTCGCCAAGTAAAGCTCATGTCATCCCTCATGTCGTCCATTTCAGTGGACACCCTCCGTGAGACATGATCGATCGCATCAGGCTCCATCCAGACAAATATTTGTGAAAAGCCTTGGGGATCGCTAATGGTGTTGTCAAGAAGCTGGGTGAGAATAACAGTGCTTTGGGGGCAATAGATCTTGCCACGAAGGACTGAATTGAATTCGGGCTGAGACGGATCGAGAAAGAGAACCTTCATTGCCCTTATAATTTGTTCATTCGAAGAGATTCGTTCTTTGCGAGACCAGTTGAGAGTAGCTCCACAGTCCGGGTAGGTATTGGGTCGCGCAAGATTTTCTTCGAGGTCAATATCCGTGGTGACCGTGGATTGTACAAAGGTATGGGTCGAGCGATCGTACATACTTATAACGGCCGGATAAGACTTATCTTCCAGTCACGTGGACCTTACTATGTACGAATCGAGGTTTTTCATCACGTGCACCGATCAATCTGCAACCCCCTGCAGATCAGAACAAAATTTTTTTTTTTTTTTTTTTTTTGAATCCAGTTTTTTGTCCTTGTGGGGTAACAAACCCTATGTAGGACATAACATGTGCTAGGTACAAAAGGGGCACCCATGCCCCTACCGCATCCCTGACTCCGTGAATGCCCTAGTGAGTGACGTAAGGTCGGTCCCTAGTCCCACTGTTCCCACCAGCTGGTTTTAGACATGCAAGTCTCCTAATCAGCAGTGTCCTGAATGGTAACTGATGTGAAAGGGAGGGGGACAACTGACATGACATGACGGTAACAAGTGCAGGCCACTATGTGGCTCAGCATGGAGAGGGAAGAGGGGTGTGGTATGGGAAATAAATGAAGCATAGGTAGTGAGAGGACACCCTCAAGACAACTGTGTGGGGTGATTTTTGGCATGCTGCATGTTGTAGGTGTCCCTAGTCTCTTCCCCCAACTTATCCTCCTGTTTGCTTATTAGCAAGTTCCCTCCATGATTGACATGTGGAAGCATAGTAGCTATCACGTTCATTGGGTGCATGTGAGGTGGAAATGCTTGGTGGAGTCTATATAGTGAAGGAGTGGGTCAGTTGCATTATGATTAGTGAGGAGATACTTCAGGTCATTGGCTCTACAGCCTAGTTTACATGCAAGTGTATGTCTTTGATGGGCATATCTTTTGCAAGAGAGGATGTAGTGTGGTACATCCTCTATTTCTCTGGGGCATGATGGGCATTGGGGTGACATGACCTTCCCTATTCAAAACAAGTGCGCGTTGAGAGGGCAATGTCGTGTGCATAGCCAAATTAGGTAGCAGGTATGACGTCTCGGGAGTCTGACTGTGAGCGTTTGAAAGGATCCAGACAGGAGTTTGGGGTCCAGGCGGTTGGTATATTGGTACTGTTTCGATCGGGCCCAAATTCGATGCCATCGTGCTTTGCTCTGGTCGCGGAACGAAATTTACCAGACCATCTTCTATCGACGGTCTGCCTCACCATGCGGCAGCCTCACAGCGGATTGGTTACCAGACTAGGTGGAACCACAAAGGAAAAAGGAGGCGCCAAGCACGTGCGCCGCTTATCCGAAGACTAACTAATGTGGCTGTGCTCGTGCCTTGCTGCGCCACAATGTGATGAGCTGCCGTAATTTCCTCGTATGGTTTTAACAGTTATCGTTATTAATGACAGAAGGGTAGGTGTTCAATACCCTGTCAAATCCAATCATGGGTGCCCACACGCAATGTACTGGCATGCACTTGCAGCATGACCTTCTCGCATCGCTGTCTCGGGCGCTCACACAATCACACCTTTCGCACTGACCACAATGCTCAAGCTCGCCCGAGTGTTGGTCGAGTTACGCTCACGGGCATACCCGGCCAGCCTCCCCGTCACTGTATGTGATGCTCAGCAGATCTCGTCAGGATCCCAGCCTTGCCGCGTCAACGACCCACACGAGCAAGCGGCACAGCCAACCGTTAAAGAATTGCTCTCGCAGGCAAAGTTGCTTCGGGGCAGGTATAAACGAAGCGCTTCAGTGCAGGACATGGAGCAGGCGATCGCCCTTGATCGTGAAGCCCTCGCGATCTGCACTCCTGGCCACCCCAAGCGAGCCGACTGTTTGAGCCAGCTCTCGTACCATCTCTGGCAGCGGTACGAACCACTCGGAGGAATCGAGAACATCGAGGAAGCTATTCCCCTCGAGCGTGAGGCTCTGAAGCTTCGCCTTGCAGGAAACAAAGATTGATCCACCTCTTTGTATTGCCTCGCAGTTCATCTCTACACTCGGTATCAGCAACTCGGCCAAGCCGAGGATCTCAGCGAGGCAATCAAGCTCAATAAACAGGCACTGTTGCTTCGCCTGCCGGGGCACCCGAATCGATCGTATATCTTGTGCAACCTCGCTGTTTGCCTTTCCTGTCGATACAAGCAACTGGGTTGTGTGGATGATCTCAACGAGGCCATTGAACTCGCGAGAGAAGATCTGGAGCTTTGCCCACCTGGGCATTCGGGTCGGCCAGCTTCCTTGAACAACGTCGCAAATAATCTCGGAGATCGATATCGGCTGCTTGGCAAACCACAAGATCTAAATGAGGCCATTGACCTCCACAGAGAAGCTCTGAAGCTTTGTCCACCAGAGGACCGACTGCGGTCATTGTTTTTAAACAATCTAGCAAGTTGTCATTCCGATCGGTACCGGAAACTGGGTGAGGTGGAAGACCTTGGGCAGGCCATTGACTTCTACAGAGAGGCTCTGGCGCTTTGTCCACTAGGGCATCCATCTCGGTCATTGTTTATGAATAACCTTGCAAACTGTCTTTCAGATCGGCACCAGAGGCTAGGCACTTGGAAAGACCTCAGTGAAATAATTGACCTCTACAGGAAGGTTCCAAGGCTCCATTCACCAGAGCACACTCTTTGGTCACAGCCCCCTGGTTACCTTGCAAGTGGTCTTTCCAAGATTTACCAACAGGTTATACTTTTGTTAAATGTCATTGAATTCTGTTCTGATCATTTTATGTAGTTCTGTGAAGATGCTGACAAAGAGGAGCCATTTTCGCCCTATGATGAGCTGACATGGAAGATGCAACTGGTGTCCTCTACAGATCTTGATGCTGTGGAAGCTAGGATCAGAGCAGCTGAAAAATTCCATCACCTCTTACCCACTCTTGCATATCAAACAGTTCTCCAATTGCTTGGTTGTTACCTTGCCACAGTTCCACTTTCACCCCCACATCTTGCTACTCTGAGAAAACAATTCACACCACTTAGAATTGGTGTATTTTTGACTTGTCTTCACAACCAGTCCCTTACAAGTGCTGTCGAGGTGCTCGAACAAGGTCGTGCTCTCTATTGGAACCAGCTCGCTCGCCTCCGTTCCTCACTCGAAGATGTGGTCGCATCCGGCCCACAAGGGAGGACATTGGCAGATGAGTATACTCAGCTGGCCTCACTTATCCAAGATGCCCTTAACTCTAAGGATGGAGATCAGCACGACCATCTTTTCCAATTAAGTGTGGAATTAGCCAGGACTATGTCCAGGATCCGTGAGCTGCCTGGTCTTTCTCGTTTCCTTCTCCCCTTACTCTTCCCCGACCTCCAACATGCAGCTCGTGATGGACCAATCGTCATCGTGATTGCAACTCAGCACAGCTGCAACGCGCTGGTTGCCTCTGTCAACAGCGATCCCATCCATGTTCCGTTGAAGGTTACACAGAAGGACATTCAACTGTTGGTGTCTAACCTCGGTAAATTGACTGAGCGGGCAAAAAAAGACGAAATTACGAAAGACTTGCAAGTTTTCTTGCGAGATCTTTGGGACAGTGTTGTTTCTCCCATCGCTCATTGCCTCCAATCAAGACTCGCATGGCCGGTTGAATCCCGTGTCTGGTGGTGTCCCATCGCTGAACTCTCCCTTCTGCCACTCCATGCCGCTGCCCCATATAGGAAGGGCCAGAAGGGGTTTTCAGATTTGTATATCTCATCTTATACCCACACGCTAAGCAACCTCGTTCGGGCTCAGCAATCCACTCCGTCGACATCCCCACCTCACCAGAAACGTTTTGTCGCTGTCGGCCAAGCAAATGCGGATGGAACTAGTGCTCTCCAGTCAGTCAGCAAGGAACTGGCCGACATCACACAACAATTGGACGGTTTCACGACATTCACCTCCATCGAGGGACAAGATTCGTTGATTTCGAGGGTGACAGAGGAACTGCAACAGAATGAGTGGCTACATATCGCCTGTCATGGTCTCCCTGACAAGAATCATCCGCTTGAATCCGCATTCGCTCTCAGGGGAGACGAACGCTTCACGATCCAACAGATTAGCCAACTGAACTTGAAGGATGCCGAATTCGCGTACCTTTCCGCTTGCCACACGACGGTCGGAGACGAAGAGAGTCTGGACGAGGCACTTCATCTGGCGGCGGCGATGCAGTTTGCTGGGTTTCGCTCGGTGATCAGGACCATGTGGGCGGTGGACGATGCGAAAGCGAGCAAGATCGTGTCCGCCTTTTACAAGAATATGATCGAGGATGCAGGTCGGCTAGATCCTACGTGTGCGGCGCATGCGTTGTGGAAGACGACGAGGTCAGTCAGCCGTGACGTACCCCTCGATCAACGTATTCTCTACGTACACATTGGTGTTTAGTGTCGTACGCCATATGCACCGTCTTACTTTACGTTTCCCGTTGTGTAACTGTTATCGACCCATGATGCTATCACTTGCTTTGTGGGCTCATGCCACTAGTTGGATTGCATTGTCTGCAGTACCTACGATACTTATCAGTACACTTTGCAGGCAATGGACAGTGATCCTTCCATCATGCAATGTACGACCAGGCAGTATACGTGTCCGCTTGTTGGATGAATCACAAACTTGATCCGTCCATACCAACGCTCGTGAATACAGTCACACTTCCTACTGAGCACCCGAACGTCCTGATGTGCAAGTCGTGCAGCATCGGTTCCTTTGCAGCGTGCGCTCGTGGAGCGTCCTTGGATACATTTCCAACCAGATCATTTCGAGCATGCCCAGCCCTGACGGCGCAGAAGGCCCGACGGAGTGACGTACCGGAGGGGTTGCGCTATGGCAGGTCATACAACTTCATCACAGCATGAGATTGACGCCGCGGGTAGAGAGGTAGTCTTTGGCAGCACTGGTACTTTGTGCAGATTCGAACTTGGCACATGAGACGAAGATGAGCGTGCACAACACTCTAAATGAGGATACAAGGACGTGTCGACATACGTCGAGACATGTCATGCCGCAATAGTGATGTGAGGGGAACGAGGGAGCTGCTTCATCACAAAAATAGCAAAATTATGAGATTGCAAAATATTGTAACGTTTTCTGTTATCACGTGTCATGGACGTGTCGGACATGTCAGAATTTGTGCGTAGTTATTTTACAATCTCAAAGTCCTCATTTTCTGAACAAAGATCTCACTTTCCAGACCGGAAGCTGCCTCTTCATGGTCAAATGATATCATTCTGATATCCCCAGATAATGTCTTATAATTGATTCTCGCTAGAGAAGAACCCACAGATAATTCTATTCTGATGACATGATACATTCCATGAGCAGCTAAAAGACGGATAACACTACAATGGTACGGAATGCAAAGACGAGCTTGGAAACCACAAAAAGCAATGTCGAAGGCGAGAACGGCAAAGCACAACCTGTGCACCATCACACCACTTTGCCATGTGATGTGTGAGCTATGTGATATCAGAAACATTAGTCGAACTGAAGTGATTAAACCGCAGGATGGTCATGGCCCCTCACCCATCGTCATATCAATCGCGATGCGCTTGCCCATCATAGTTTGGCATGCACGATTAAGGCACCCCCAATCCCATCATGGTTGTGGCAGGGCATTCATGCCACCCTCCTCCATCGTTGTATGGTCGCGCTTCACTCTCATGGTGGCAGTGGTAGGACTGTTGCTGCTTCACCACACCCTAGCAGTGGTCAGTGAGATTATGTAGACGATCATACCTCACCCATCTTGCAGTTGGATAGTGGGTGGGCAGTTCCAGATAGCTGTGTCGCCAAGGGATTAGCAGGGGATATGTGAAGCGAGGACATACCAACTATTTGAATATGGATGCTCCAGGTCGACTGCGGTGTCGTTGTTGAGAATATAGCATGATTACATGATATATGATCACATGACGATTGAGTAATCAACGTCTAGAATCACTGTAAACGTGATCACCTGACTTCAGTCTTGAACGTCAGAGAATGTGACTTGCTCACATGATTCAATATCACCTGACCTTCGTAGAATGTCAGAGAATGTTCCAGTACTTGTACGGAACATACCGGAATGTTACGGAATATCACGGAACCCTTCGGGTATTCACGGAACTTCATGGAAGCTTATGGAACACAGTAGAACACTGTAGAACATTCCAGAAGCTTACTCATCATGCTTACATTATACTGACACTGTCATATTTGAAATAGAGATACTTATGCTATTGGTTGGAATACGATAGAATATCGTAGAATGTACTGGATTACCTTAGTCATCCGTTTACTGTAGTAAACACGTACATACAACCTAGCATGTATATAAGGTGGGCCTTAAGCCCAACCTCTCTTTCTTCAGTTCCCTAAGGATCTCTTACGAGCCCCTCACAACTGAAGTAGTTCAATACTACTCATTCCCCATTACTCGTTATCACTCGTAATACCTGCTCAATAGCAGAGACCTCTGCCGGTCCATCGTAGCCCTCTTGTATTACACTTCGTGAGTAGTTCTACGAAGTACATCCTCTGCATCTACGCTGTGCTGCTACCAAGCCTTAGCCCCAGCTTGGTTTATTTTGTTCAAGTGGTGGCTACCATCTCGACAACTCGAACTATTGCAACACGTCGTACCCTCCATCTGTGCTTCTGGTGCTCCCATGCAGTGGTCCACGGACGTCACTGAGCATGCTCATGTATCCGAAATCAAGAACCCTGCGCGCGCAGGAAACAATCAGAATTACTATGCGCAGATCGCCCGCCATCTTAGCCGGTCTGACAGCTGTTTTAGGTTCGATTTGGCCACGAACCTTGCCTCCCGCGGGCAACCTGACAGTGATGATGGTCTTTCTGACGATGAAGACGACCATGAACCGGACGGCGAGAAGTCCAGTTTCTTGCATTATCATTCCCCAACTCGGAAGATCGTCGACTACTTTTCGATTGCTAACACCCTTATCAGTGCAACAACATTCGCCTCGTGTACGACCGCAATCCATCTCGCCACTAAACCGCATCTTCGCATGACCATTGATGGGGCTGCAGCTTTGTTCCAGCTACCTGATCTTCGCCCGGCAATTTGTGAATACCTCAAGCGATGCGCAAATGACACGGAACATAGAGTCGAGGGTCGACGATCGGAATCGTCAAATTTCAGCCCGGCATCTGAGCGGATTCAAGTCTGGACTAAAGCTTGCATACAACTCCGAAACTATCATAATCCTGACACCGTCGAATCCGCACAAACGATAAATGTCATTCCCCCTTCAGAAAAACATCCTCATGGACTCTATGATAGCGCTATTTTTAGCCCATCCACGGAGAGTAATTGGCCTTTGGGTGGTCTGGAAGGTGAGTGCCGGTTCGCTTGTATCTGGCTGCGGACTCAAGAAGTTTTTAGGGCACATGGTCGTTCAAGTTCGGCTCGTCTTCCGCATTATTGGTACGAATCAATTTCTCACCTACGTCCAGCGATTTAGGGTTTCTCCTCCTGCTGGGCACGCTACAGACGCTGCAGTGACTGGTCTCCATGCTCTAGAGCGTGTATTGAACAGGAATGGTCTGCAGGTCGGCGATGTCATTCCGTTGTCTCATATCCGCTCACCTGTCCACTTGATCCCACGCTTCGGGCAACATGCAAATCCCCGCCTCACCCATCATTCAAGCTACGAGTTCTCTACCGAATTTTGGCTGAACCATTTTTGGAATAAGCAACTTTATTATTCTCTTTCCCTCTGTAGTAGCTAGTAGACACGTTCTGTCACTGCGCGGAATTGAAATATTCCACCGCTGTTTTACCTCTTCATATGCTGTATTCATCCTCCCAGTTGCCCAAATTCGCCCGAATCCCTTTCACATCGTGATGGCGCTCACTCCCGCTCAACGTACTCATCCGAGTGCTCGCAATGCGATCACTGAGTACCCGGCTATCACACCACTCTGTCCGAAAACCTCGTCGGTCCCGCTGGATTGCAGGACATTCAAGGCTGCCATAGTTGACACAGAACTCGCTGCCGAGCTTCTCGACGCTACGATACATGAAGGAGTTTCGGCTCAAAACAAGATCTCTTACATTAAATTTTGGACGGAGCTCTCCAAACTTGACAACATCTCCAAAATCAAGGCGGAAAATTTGAGAACCGGAGACCACAAACCGCGCTTTCATAACAGTCGCTGGGAATCTTCATTCATTCCTCACATTCTTCGTCAGCCGGGTTCCACCTCTAGCAAAGCTGCTAGCTCCCTCTCGAATGTGCAGTGAAAATGGTCCAAAAGTTCGTCTACCCCATGCTCGTCTGTTGCGGAGGCCAACCGGACCACTCTGTCCGCTACCTCATCTTCCCACTCATTGCGGCGGGAATTAATTACCCGTACTGTGCCTGATACCTCCCGGGAGGAGACCATCAAAGCAACTATCATACCTCGTACCAGTTCTGAAGAAACCGACATCGCTACTTGGCTTAATCTCATCATTTCCGCGTTCAATAGTCTCCCTATTTTTTACAGCCCGAAACCACAGTCGCTCTCTGATGGATGGATAGGACCCTTTCTGCGATCCTCGAAAGCCAAGGCGAAAGACCCAACCTTCCTGCGTTTGTGGTCTTCACAATATGCAATGAAGTCAGTCGAAGGTCTCCCTCTCCTGATCAAGCCTGATGTGGTTTTCTGTGGGCAACTCGACCCAAAAACCGGCTTCGGCTGGCACAACGTGTTGACTTTCCTCGAGCTTACCTCTTTGCCGTACAGCCTCCAACTCGAGCGCAACATCACGCGAAAAGCCTACGCTGTCTTCATGACACAGCCATGTAGACGTTCCGTGGTCGCTATTTCTATTGCAAAGCAAGAATTCCGCCTCCATGTCTACAATCACTCCGGTGCAATACATAGTCGGGGATACAACCTTCACCATTCCGCCGATCTCTTTCTCCGCGTTATCTACGTTTTCGCTTTCGGCAGCCCCACTGTGCTTGGTTTCGACCTGACATTCATCAACCCTACCATGTCCCCGCTCGTTGTATATCGACCTCTCGCTCAAAGTAATCCGGTTATTAACAACCAGAACATCTACATCGGTGATAGAAAGTGCCTGGTTGTTCGTCGTATTTTCATGAGCCCACTAATCCGCGGCAGGGCAACGACCACCTGGGAGGTTTCTTGGCGGAAGAAGCGGTATGTCGTAAAGGATTACTGGACTCACGTTGGAAGAATGAGTACGGAGGAGGAGATTCTGGGAAAGATATCCAGGCTTCGGGGTGTTCCCAAGTTGATCAAGGCTTGGACGGTCCAGTTGGAAGGCCAGGATCAATCGACCGACTCGCTTCGTCCTGCGTTCCTTTTTGGGGATCAGATATTCGAAACGCGCATTCATCGTTGCATCTTAATGACCCCTGTGGGTAATCCCCTCCTTGATTTCGGGTCTTTACAAGAGCTTGTGAGCATCTTTATTGACATTGTTGATGGTGAGTGATTTCGTTTGGTTGAGACCAATTTTCTAACTATTTCCTTTGCTAGTTCTTGACGATCTCGTGAATATATACCATGTACTTCATCGCGATATCAGCTTCAACAACATTCTCATGCATGTGTGTCGTGCCCGATGGCATAAAGCTATGGAATCTGCTGTACAACGCAGAAGGGAAGATATCATTGTCGAGCGGAAATTTCGACGCGGTCTTCTGATCGATTTCGATTATGCCAAGCTGCTCAATCTGAAAGCCCAGGGGGTATCCAGTGGCGACCGCACTGTAAGTTCTTCGGCCACTTCTTTCTTTCCATTGTTCAAAAATGCGTAGGGCACCATTCCCTTCATGTCACTCGATCTCCTCCGTGAATATATTAGGCCGAGCGAAGACTTCAAACATACTTTCTCACACGACTTGGAATCTCTGATCTATGTCCTCATATGGGTATGTGTCCTCTATCAAGCACCAAAAGAGGTTCGCGCGGACAAGACCATTGAGGAGACAAGTCTCAAGCATTGGGCCTTGGCGAAGTCACTCAC
>JBBPUI010001138.1:0-11894 GCA_038094615.1 Heimioporus aff. retisporus | reverse complement strand
GACATGGTAGTACACGTTCAAGAGGGGTCCTCGACAACGCGTCACACCCATAAGCGCGCGATGTCACGCGTTCAGTCACGTTTCCTGCGACCCAGTACATCACCACTGGTTCCTTTGGATATCTGTTAGATCACTACGGCGGTATGCCATCTCCTGACTTTGAGGCTCGCTATAAGCGGCTTCTCGAAGAGATTGTACTCGTTTCGACGGGGATTCGCAACCTTGCTCTACAGCATACAAATGACAAGAACTTCGGCGTTTCTGAAAGGCTTCGTCGCCAGCTGGAGACAATTCGGCTTTCTGCAGACACCATCCTCGAGGCCTTCACCAAGTCTTCCTTCTCGAGCTACACGTTCGACGAGCGAGTCACTGATTGGCTGATGATCGGAGAACCGCACTCGTGCTTGCTCAAGTTGAAAGCGCTGAATGCCATGCTCATGCCCGTTTGTCAAGATCGGCCCGCTCGCGCCCCTACACGAAACCTCAGGCGAGTCGAAGACAAACTTGACGCAGCTATGAATTTCTTTGATCAGCACAATGCTCTTTTTCATTTCTTGCTCGCTCCCGATATTAGGTCAATCCATTTTAACTGTCTTGACATGTATCTAACTCTACTCTAGCGATCGCGGTATACCCCTCCATCTGCCGCCAGTGAAATTTTGCTCATGTTGATCCCTTTCCAGAGGAAACCAATCACGATTCCCGGTTCCCTCATACGCGTATCATGTAGGTGTCGCCAAATTGAGTGGGATCGTATGTTCTCTGAACGTGGTTTTCACAGCGAAGAATTATCATCTTCCGACACAGAATCGGGATATCATACAGCTGCAGAATGGACAACGAGAGAAATCCTCCGTATGTTTCCTCTCATGTTTAACACACGGCTTTTTAAGATATTTCATTGCCAGAACAACAATTAGATGAGGTAATACGATGGCTTGCACCAGTGAACAGCACAGAAAAGCATAATGACATACACAAGTTGCGTCAAGAAGGCACATGCACATGGCTTCCCGCCACAAATGCGTACAAAGCATGGAGGTTCGGAGGGAACAAATTTCTGTGGGTCCATGGTAAAGGTAGAGTGCCGAAGAAGTTGCGAGTTGCCATCAAGCTGACCGTCCTCAGCTGGCTGCGGAAAGTCGGTATTGGCGTGAGTCGGCTAGTTTTTCACCTCACACTCTGGGGCTAAAATCTTCCAGTGCATCCGCAATCGAGCACATCAAGACTACGCTAAGAAAACAAGAAGTAGTCATCTATTTCTATTGTGATTTTCGAAGCGAGCGATGGACGAGCGCCACCGAGCTGATACGCTCGCTGCTATCCCAACTCTTGCGTCATTTCTCTGGCAGCGCTATTGACCCTGGAAAGCTTCCGAACGAAATTCTCCAACGCAAAAGCGATGGTACTCTGTCTCTCGATGATCTGGATAAGCTGTGCGATCTTGTATCCCGCGCAGCAATTTGCTTTGACTATTACCCCATCGTAGTGATAGACGCACTCGATGAATGTGCACACATGGAGGCGCTTCTAGATGCCGTTCTCAAACTGAACCAGGGCGATGTTCGGCTGGTGGTAACTAGTCGTTCTCATCAGATCATCATGGATCGTTTTCATGGACTTGGATCCCTCTCTCTTGATGACATGGCCAAAGAGACAGCAGGTGATATAGCCTTGCATATCAGTCGAGAGCTTGGCTCGCATGAACAATTGAGGTGTGCCGATTCGGAGACAAAGGTAGAGGTAAAGGTGAAACTAAGCAAAATGGCGGAAGGAAGGTAAGCATTTGGTCCATACCCTCGCTTTGCGATTTATTGGCATGATTTCTAGGTTTCGCTGGGTCCAATGTCAGATTGACACCCTCAAACGATGCGTGAGTAGAGAAGAGCTGCGTAATGCGCTGGATAATCTCCCAAATGAACTGGAGGTGACATACGAGAGAATACTCGGGGCAATCGACGAGCGAAACTTGGAAGGGAGGTTGGCACGACGTACGTTGGCTTGGCTTGTAGTCGCAATGGAGCCCTTGCGCCTGGCTCAGCTTGTTGATGGATTCACGATGAATGCCTGGCCAAGAGAGATAGAGCATGTGATGGGTGCAGCACTGGTACATGCACTGTCCAGTCTGGTTGCACACAATGAGGAGACGGATGTTCTTGCATTATCACATTTCACTGTGAAGGTAGGTCTTATGCTTTTCTTACCCTTACAGTTTCCATACAGCCCTTTTCTAGGAATATCTCACCAGCGCCAAAGCGCTGCCAACGTATCACATTATTTTCTGCGAGGCACACGCCGTGGTTAGCGAAATGTGCATGCGCTACGTCTCCGTTTACTTGGGACAGGACCCATTCCATGGAATTGCTACCGCATCTGAGCGTTTCCCGATGCTGTCATACATCCTTTCTTGTGGCTTCAATCATCTTGCTCATGTAGATTCGCGGGAAATGGGAGTGCTGGAAGCATTGATAATTCTCGGGGCGGACGTTCATCGTCATCCATCCCATTGGGAATTTCTCGTCGAGCTGCGTGAACATGTGCTCGGATTTTCTTATCCTCCGTGGCCGTCATCGAGGCATGACTTTGTGCCCTACATCCTCATTGCTTATTCGTCACCTATGTTCCTTCGGTCATTTCTTCTTCGTGGCCCTCTAAACCCAAGGATTGGGACGAATCCGCTTGTATACGCTGCGGATCTTCGAAAGACTAGACATGGGATGGCTCTCTTGGAGTATGATGCAGATGTTGACAGGCCCGGGATCGTCATTGATGACTCTCGTCACGCCCTGCCACTAGAGGTGGCTACTGACCTTGGCGACGATGTGCTCGTCAACGAGTTATTACATAAAGGGGCGTTGGTTACGTCAGAGCTGCTTGCAACTGCGATCTGCATGCCATGGTGTCCCACTCAAGTCCTCGTCAAGCTTCTTCAAACTGACAAGTTCGTGGAATTTGCGCACGAACTTGGGGACGAGAGACTGTATCGCAGTGTATTTAGCAGTGCAAGGCCAAATCCAGGGGACCGCAAGAAAGCAGATGAGGACCACGTTACGCTAGCACGGATTCTAAGCCGAATGGGAGTAGACCTTTCTGCAGATAATCCATTTGGGGCGGAGCTCTTCGAACGAGCTGTGCGCGCAGCACATATGTCGATGCTTGAATTTCTTCTTCCACCGAATCAACCACCACCCAGTCATTTTCTCCTCTCCGCGTCCACCGGTGATACTTCAGAAACGGTGTCTGTGGTCCGTTTCTTGCTTGACAATGGAGTCGATGTTCATGCTACCTCTAATGGAAGCGGAGACACCGCTCTGCATTTTGCCGTGATGTGCCCTTGGGAGCCACGACGTTTGGAACTCACCCGGATGCTTGTTGATGCTGGATGCAGCCCTCATACTCTCAATACACGTGGTCAGTCGCCATTGACAATCGCATTGAAAAGCGAATATTACTCAGTCGGAAAAGTTCTAATCTTTTCCAATGTCCCGCTCCCTGCCCATATTCTGCCTCTTGCAATACGACAAGGCTGTGGAACCTCGGCGATTCATTGGCTGGTGCTCCAAGGTGCCAATATAAATTCCATCATGCCCGATGAGGACCCTGTCCTCCACGTCGCTCTCTCCGTGCTTGATGAGTTAAAACGAATCGACCTTCTGAGACTGCTCATCAAAGCTGGCTCCGATCCTATTGCTTGCAATTCACGGGGACAAACGGTCCTGGAAGTTGCCATCCACCACAGAGACAGTGCAGTGATCGAGTATTTACTTGCAGAGTTTCCTGACTACCTATCAGTTGCTGTACGACGATGCTCATCCCTTCAAAGCATCAACTCCCTAACCCAGGAAGATGCTCACGGGCATTTCGTCACCACCGCTGCGGATACGCTACTCTATTCCGCCATTATTCACTGTAACGAATTGACATGTTCTAACTTGGCCAAACATCTCATCGAAACTGCATGTTTCATTGTGCTGGATAACGTGAGAGATCAGGGGTACACCTTACTGGTAGATCTTTTACCCCCACAGGAGTTGCAACATCGCACCGACCTCCTAGTGGCCACATTGCAACGACATGCGTCGCTTCAGTTTTTTTTTTTTTGCATATCCAAAGGTGTTGACCTACATTCTACCACTTCCGATGGCGACACTGTGCTTCATCTCGCTATCGCTTTCTATACCGAGCCAACATGCTTCCACATGGCCAACATCATCATCGCCGCCGGATGTAGTCTTAATGTCTCCAATAAATGGGGACAAACCATTCTGGATGCTGCCATTCATCGGAGATATACTGCATTGATAGATCTTCTACTCTCGCATGACCTCACACTTCGAAGTGACATCTTGTTGATTGCCCTACAGCGACGCTTGCCTTTCCGGATTATTCAATCCATTGTTCTAAAAGGTGCAGACGTGCACGCCACCACACCCGGTGGGGACACAGTGCTCCATCTTGCCATCGCCGGGTACGTTGAACGAACATGTCTCGACTTAGTCAAACTTTTCCTCGGTGCTGGTTCCAACATAACCTGGGCCTTCCATCAGTGCAGTACAGTCCTGAATACTGCCATCATGCGTGGGTTTATCACTGTTGCAGATTATTTGCTCTCCCACGATGCCTCTCTCTGCCCTGACATCCTAATTGCTGCGCTACGACAGCGTTCACCTTCACGGATCATCCAATCCATGATTCGAAAGGATGCCGATGTACATATCAATGTGCCTAGTGGTGATACTCTACTTCACCTTGCTGTTACTCTTTATCCCGGATCAACATGCTTAAGCTTGGTCACCAATCTTATTGAAGCTGGGTGCAATCTTTCTGCCTCCAATATTTGGGGACAAACGGCACTAGACGTTGCCATTAACTCCAGAAACACTTCGGCGGTGGATCTCCTACTTTCTCACAATCCCCCGCTCCATCCTGACATTCTATTGATTGCGCTGCGACGACCCTCAACCCCGCATGTAATCCAGTCTCTCATTCTGCACGGTGCAGATGTGCATTCCACCACGCCCAACGACGTCTCCCTACCTTATCTCGCTGTTTCTCAGTTCTCTGAACCTGTATGTTTCGATCTGGTCAACCGTCTCATTTTGGCTGGATGCAATCTAGCCGCTGACAACTCTGGTGGCGAAACAGTCCTCGAACTTGCTATCAAGCGCAGATACACTTCGGTGGTGGAACTTTTGCTCTCGCATGATATTCCACTTCGTCCACACATCCTGTTGCTCGCGTTGCAGAGATGTTTGCCTTCATGGATCATTCGATCCTTGATTCTGAAAGGCGCTGACATGCGGCCCACCACGTCCGATGGGGATACTGTACTGGACCTCGTTATTGCATCTTATCTGGAAGAGATATGTTTGGACTTCATCGACAATTATTTGGAAGTTGGGTGCCCTCTCACTGCCTCTGATCAATCAGGACTGACAGCTCTGGACGGGCCACTCATCGCAAATACACCTTAGCGTGTATCTCTTACTCTGGCATGATAACTTCCCCTCGTACCATATCCCACTCCCTCAGATACGCGAAAATGAGTCTGTCATTGTACTGCCTTGTTGTCCATCAGAGTTATACCTCTATCTGATTTTGCAGGGGCACTGTGATAGTACGCAAATACAAATGAATTACCTGTACTACCAACTCTAAGAATTGGATCCGTCAGATTGATTTGGCCAGCACCTGTACATCGAAGGACCGTCATCCTACGTTGTCGTTCTCTGGGTTGTGAAATTTATAATCGACTTTGGCAATTGGCAGCGAGCTATTGGTGGCGTACAGTGTACACGATATATTTCGTACACACCACGTGACACTCAGCCTTCGCACAACATTCGTTTGCTACACTCTCCTTCCACCGCGCCGACTAGAGGTAAGCTATCTAGCGTCACTGTTTACCCCTTTACTTACCCGCACTAGTCTTGGGACTACCTACAGACGTGCCCGAACAATCTCTCCGTTCCCAAGTATCGTTCCACATTTCCGTCTTTGTTCACTTTTGCATGGAATTCAAACATACGCCAATAATGCGTGCGCTCGACAGCTCCCAGCGATACGTGTACACCCCAATACATCGCTCCAACCACCACCGGACCGGCAAGACCAAATGCTCGAAAGTCCGAGCCGCAACTTGGTGAGACTCCAGCTAGTCCAGCACACGAAATAGGTACTTTAGTTAAATGCCGACGGTCTATCCCGTTGATCGCCGATCGCCTCGGAGTGAAATATTTTCAAGGGCAATATATTGCTCACTTCCCCCTGCAGAGGACCGTCTACGACCCTCGAGAAACGAAACTACTCCATACCGGGGAGGATCCGCTTCATCTTCGAGCACTTCGCAACCAGGGCACGCCCCTCAGTCTTTTCCTTTCGCCAGCCACCATATGTCGTTGTGCACATCTCCACTGGATTCAGTCTATGCGGATGAGACGGCTCGAAAAATTGGTGATCATGCACTCAGGAAACTGTGACATGCCAGCACCCAGACATCCGGGTCGACCCTGCCACCATTCGTACCCGTAGCTCTCTTGCCACGTCATGGTCTATCGAGCCGGTGCCCGGAGTTTTCATTTCGAGGACAAGCAGACCGAGTTCTTTCAGAGCGTCCATATGAAGAAAAAAAAGAAAATTCGAGGATCCGGCCGGTTTCAGACTCTTACTGTTTGGGGGCGTTGCGATTGCGCGTGATCATGAAAGCGACCCGTCTTTGTATGTCAAATGCTCTCACTGGCAAGTGGTCGTGAAGGCAAAGTCAGGTTGGGGGTCGAATGCAAAGGGAACCGTTCTTGTGGACCACAAGGGGCGCAATTTGCAGAGAATGAAACTGGCAGTCCCAACTGTGAGCATCCGAGTGATGTGTACCTTTGTGAGAATTGGAGGTGGCTTCAAATATATGTTATCCGTGGTCGAGGTCATGTCTGATCATTCAAAACTTATTTATTTTTCATCACAGTCACGACACGGGGTTGGACAAAAAGATTAAGGAAGTGCCATTTCATGTATGAAAAGGTGCTGTGGGGTATATATAGATCGAAGCTCAGCAAAGCTCGAAAAGAAGAGTCGTTGGTATGCACGAAGAACAGGGAAAGGCTGCGGGTTCGGTGCTGCCGTGTTCATAAACTCTACAAGACACTGGTTTAAAATCATCCAAGCGCAGTTTCCAGATACACTCCTTTGGTTACCAACATCACCGCATCAACCCGCCATCAGCCCAAAATTTGAGACGGAACGCCGTCGGGGAAAACGACGGACGACCACCGGGTCTTCATACTGACGACGAAATGACTCAATGGCGAATTTCCGTCGATGGCTAAGGGCCCGACTTACCACCCAAAATGGTGTTTCCGATATCACCACCTCTACGCCCCTCTGCGCGCATTTCCTTTTAAATGTCGTAAATTCACGTAAACCCTCTGAATCCTTATCGCAGGTCACGATGCGCAATTTTGGCAGTACCTCGAAAGCGTCGAGAATAGGACTCATCGTGCTCCTAGAGTTGTGTACCGGATTCCGAAAGGACAGATGTTCGACGGAAGGTGGGAGGTACGGTGCGAGGGGGATGATGACGGGAATGCTGTAGATGACAAACTCTTCGAGGCGGACGCACTGGCGCAGAAACGCCGCCGAGTCGAGATTGAGATTGAGCAAGCGAAGTGAACGGAGATGCGGCGCATGTACGCCCAGGATGCCCCTCGTAGCAACGCCGGGAAATTCGCGTAGATCCAAGATGCGAAGGCACACGGCCGACGAGCCGAGCAGCCAAGTCAGCACTGCGGGCGGGGGAATGCGCGACAGCGCGAGGTCGTACAACGCGACGCGCGCGGGGGGCCTGTCGGAGAAGCTGCTGTCGCTTTGCTGCCGGCGCAAGATCGGCGTCTCTGCGGGATGACGCCACGGCCAGGCAGCGATCTCTGTGCCAATCTTCAAGAACCGGATGCGTGACCATATACCGAGGAGTTGAAACAAGACTGGCGATTGCACCCCGCAGTGCTGTAGATGGAGCGCTCGGATGGACTGTCCTGCGTCCTTCAGTTTTGCGAGCGCGAATGGATCGAACTCGTGCAGTCTGTACGTGCTCAAGGTGAGCTCGTAGAGCCTGGGACAGGCTTGCAGCAATTGTATAAAGGCTTTTGGTTGGCAGCTTTCGTTTGACGACCACCCAACTGATATGTCAAGGGATCGGACGACGTGGCCCATGAATTTGCCGCGAGAGGCAGACAATTGGAGGGCAGCATGAAACAGTGGTATCGTGTCCCACCGTAACTGCGTAGCCTTTTGGAAGAGTAGCGACTGGGCTGGCCCCGACCATGTAGTACATACGAGCGAGCAGTTGGCGAGGAACGCATAATCGGGAGTTCCGGCGGGCTTGTAGTAGGCATGTTCGAGGATAGCCAAGATTAGTTCTGGTGGAATACGTGACATGCGTCGCGCCGGGTTTCAGGAAAGGCCCAGTTGGTAGTGGTCAGGGATGTTCTACGTCGGTATACAAGAAGAGCGGTCGATGAAACGCGTCCGAATCGGAGTGGTGTTATAGTATCGTCACGACCGCGATGTCAGGAATGCTTTTCGCCACCTCCTGTTTCTGCCGCTTCTTGATGGGAATGTATTTGCTTCGTTGCACTGACACTGTTTGTTGCTTTATTTAGAATGATTTGCCTCGTTTATGCCCCATGTTTTCGATTTGATCCCTTGTGGGATACCGTATGCTTTTCATTTCCGATTTGCATTTAGCCTGTTATATGTTGATCTCCCGATCAGACGCTTCTTATTGGTGTTCCCACGTTATTTGATTACAACCACTGGCTATTGCTCACCTTGATGTTAGACAGATCGCAGTGTTACTTGTGGTTTCCTGGCTATTGCAGCATGGAGTACGCATTGTACGCAGCACCTGGGTACAGGGTTTGTTATAGGGTTGAACTTTCACAGCTTGGTCTGTGCGTAGATACGATACAGTATATATAGTACGATACTCGCTGTAGCTAGTCTTTAGCTTTGATATCGACTTGGATTTCTGCTCTAAAGGCTTGCGCCTCACTAGTAGCATACCAGACTGATAGTCAAAGCCTCACCGGTCACCATTCCGGCCCCGTCTTGACTTGGCCCTTGTTTGTTGGGTTGAGTCCTGACAAAATATCAAAGCTACCCTTTCGGCCCTTGCTGCCATTCGCTCCCGCCGACGAACGCTCTTCGCTACTAGTTGGTTCTTGTTGCAAGCTCTTCGCCTCTGTAACGTCACTCTTCTGGATTGTTGCTTGCTGTCTGTTTGTTTGCAGGAGATTCGTTTTGAGTCTAGCGAAAACTCTTGGATCATTGGATCCTATCATCCCTGCTCGTTGTTGGTCTAGCGGAAACCATCACCCATCGTTGTCGAGGTCCAGCGTTAAACCTCTTGCCATTGACTCATCGTTGCAGGCTCAGCGTTAAAGCCTTGAACATTTGATACATCCCATCCCGCTCGTTGTTGTCATTCACACGAGTATTTGTTGCAGCTCTGGAGGAAACCCATCTGCGCGTTGAAGCATTCGTAGCTTCGGAGGATCCGAACGACGCTCCTGACCCAGTTGTTCTCACTGATTTGCACGCACACTGCCGTCCCATTCGCTTGGCAAACGGACAGTTTGTACGACTAGACCATGGCCACCTACGCCTCTTGTACCGCCCGCTCAATTTCGTCGCCCCTGAACTTGAACTCCCGCCCGCCGCCGTCAATGTCGCTGTACAACCTGAACGTGCAGTCAATCCCGCCCGTAGACCCCGCCAAGTCCGCGAGCCTTACTCCCTCCGTCCGTCTACCAGGAGGAAAACCGAAGAATCCCGCCGCCAAGCTCGAGAGAGCGAAGCAAGAAGAAACGCGCGCCGCTGAGTTTGAAAGATTCCTATCTGCTGTAAAGAGTTATACGCAAAGCGGAAGGAAATTAATTAACAAAGGACGCCCACCCACATGGATCTCAGATTCGTTTGTCATCCATATCGAGCCCACGGGTCGTCGAACCCAAGCTGCCAAAACGACGAAGGCATCTGCCAACGTCATCAACCCCGCACCCGCCTGCGCTTCTTCAAGCAAAGGTAAATTTTGCCTCCGCAATGAGGTTAAACTAGTCCCCAACCGAGATGTTGAAAAACTATCCCCCTCCACTTCCGTTCCCTCCCCCTCGTACAACCGAAACGTTGGAAAACTACCGTCCTCTGCTGGAAGCTCTTCGCTGAAGGCAAAACAAGTTACTTTTGTGGCCAAGGATGAGAAGACCACCCGTAAAGGAAAGTCCGTAGTGGTTGCATCGAGCGAGTTTGATAAAGCCATTCAATTGCCCTCCCGAAGCGATGTGTTGAAATTGCAGAAGGAGATGAAGTTTGATGAATCGGTAGAAGCAGATCTTGCGAAGAATTCACGCTCGTGGAGAAAGGTTAACTTCACAGTCAGCAAATCGAAGGATTCGAAGATTGTCGATGCCGAAAATGAAAACTTGCTATATGTGCCGCCCTGCAAGGAAGTTCGTGGAAGCATTCTTCATGTTGCCCATTGGACGAAGAAAGGAAAGCACTGTGGCGTCAAACGCACCCGAGATATCATCAAAGGTGTTGTTGTCCCTGCTGGAGGTCAGAAGATGGAATTCAACTGGCCAGGACTTCGTCGAGACATTGAGAAGTTTGTCAAGACTTGTCCGCAATGCTCTGGCATGTATGCGTCCGGAATTGACGTTAAACTAGCGCCCGTTGTGTCCAAGGTCCGGAATGACATTAAACTAGCGCCCGAGGAACCTGTGAAAACCAAGGAACCTCTTCACCCTGAAAACGAATGTCCTATTGGAACGCGCCTAGCTGGCAAAGGAATCGCACAAGGTTGTTTCCCGCATGCTGTAGCTGATGAAATTGATGCCGAGGAAAGGAAGACCGAAGATTCTCCGATGGACTTGTCGTCTAATGTCCGCGATGACGTAAAACTAGCTTCTGTTGATGAACGCCCAAGGTTGACGCTCATAATTAATGAGTTGGTTGACAACGCCCGCGTTTTGTCTTCGCCCCCGCAGACGTTCTTGCCGAATTGGGAACTTCCCTTCGCTTGTTTACCCGAGTCTTGTGGAAACAGCGTATTGGCTCGTCTTATTGATCCGGACGACGAGAAGAGTTATCTGGACGTTATTCCCGAAGATCGCTGGAAAGAGCACTTTGGTAATCCCCCTCGGATGGATAGTCCGGTTGAACAAGTTCACGAATATCCGAACGGTTGTTTTGATGGAACGCCGTTATCCCCGATCGCCGAGTCGCAAGTTGATGAAGAATTTGCTGCTTCCGAAGAAGATGCTCCGTTATCTCCGCCTGTTGCTTCGACCACCTGGCAGGATGTTCCGGATGTTGTCCCTGAAGAAGTTGTTGAGGAAACTTCCGCTTCGCACGATGAAGACGCGATATCCCCTGTTGTCCTTTCGGATGACGTCCACTTTCGCCGCTGGTATTCTGAAGCCGCTGTAGGGTCTACTTTCGACCTTCGCCATCTTGGTGTTTGCTACACGCTGAAGAAATCCGCCTCTGGTGTTTTTGAGAGCGATGGTTCTCTCATCCCGGAACGTTTACTGGTGAAAAATGATTTTGCCATTCGTTCACTCGTCTTTGGCTGTTGAACCTGCGAGCGACCGCAATTGTCGTTAAACTAGGATGCCTGAACGTGTTTGTTTAGGAAGCCTCCGCAATTGAGGTTAAACTAGGGCGCTACTGGTAACGAATTGACCGCTCTGCCTTTAGCATGTTTCTCGCTTGTTTCGATCGCTGGGACATCGATCCTTGAAAGGGAGGTAATGTCAGGAATGCTTTTCGCCACCTCCTGTTTCTGCCGCTTCTTGATGGGAATGTATTTGCTTCGTTGCACTGACACTGTTTGTTGCTTT
>JBBPUI010001137.1:0-11902 GCA_038094615.1 Heimioporus aff. retisporus | reverse complement strand
TGAAGGGCTTGTCGACGTATAGGGAAAACAGTTTCCAATAGGGTCGGTGTTGAAGGGGGGGGGGAGGAGACATAGAGGGCTTATAGGATGACAGATGAGCCTTCATCCATGGAAAGCAAAGATTGTCTTCAAAGAAGTGAGAACATGGATCAAAATGACCAAAATCATTTACTTTGGCTGAGTGTGAGTTTAGGAGAGTTACTCAACCAAACCTTCTTCACCATAGCTCTTCAACAAGAAAGGATGAGAATTGGAGAACTATAGTGGTGGAAACCATGTACTATGGTTGAATAGAAACCAGGAAAATTGCTTGAATTTGGTTTGCCACTGCTTTGAAGCCTGAAGCAATGCAATTTGAAAGGGGTGTATGGAGCAAATAGGACAGAGCATTCTAGAGCTGCCTGTACTTTTGCTTGAACATCAAGCTGATGTTGCAGTACTAAGAGCATTTGTATCATGTGTCTAGCAAAGTCCTTCATCTAATGCAGTATAAATAATGTGGGTTGACAAAACATATGGACTACTCACCATTTTAGAAATCTTCCCAATGCTCTCCATGTGTAGTTTCTATACATCTGCAAGGGGGTGTGTGCAGGAGAGGTTCCAGGTGCCAATGGCATTCAGGTATTTCTTATGCTTGGGATTTGCAAGCTGTGTAGTGTGCTGTTTGAGATCCCAGACCAAGACTATGAAAAGGAGGGTTGATGAGAAAGGAATGTCTTTGGAGGCTTCCCAAGGGATTTTAAGAGTGAGGAAGATGGTGTTGATGTCATCAAATGAGTAAGCAAATTGGTGATTGGCAGGGGATTGGAGTGAGGTACCTAAAAAGTCATGGAGAGGAAAAGCATGGTCCTCATCATGTTATTTAATGGAGCCATCTGGGTGGGATGCTCCATCAAACCAGGTATGGCCACCATGAGTTCTTGATCCCCCCAGTAAATTGATGTGGAGGGCAGTTTTGCTTGTAATTGGTTGAAATTCTGGATGATGGAGCTTTGGCCATGGATGAATAAGTGATTGTCAACCCATTATAGTATGGGGCCAATGCCATGGATATGCATGATGTTAGCACCTGCATTGCCAACACTACCATATAGGCCACCTGATGGGGTAAAGCCAAAACAAAGGGCAGTGTCAACTGCAAAGGAGTGATCACTTAGATGGACTATTATACATAGCATGCCACTGAGATGGGTGTAGAGGGATGGTACAGTATGCTTCTGCAACATCTTGGACAGCACCTTGGGCACCTGGGGGAGAGAGCATATTAGGTTGCATACTATGGAAAAGGTACTATGAGAGGAGGGATAGTGGTCTGGGTTTACTAGGGCATTGATGGATGGGGATGTAGCATTAAGATGGTAGGGAAAGGATAGGATTTGTATTAGATAGTATTTACTGGGCTTACCTTTTGTAAATTCTTTTTGGATTATTTCATTGAATTGATCTGGATGTTCTTTAATGGAAGAGTTGTTAGGTGGTGTGAAGGTGTGCATAATAGGAGGAATATTGGCCAAAAAACTGGAGCATAGGCTGGTATATACACTGGAGTATCAGTGAAGGAGGCCAGCAGACATGAGGGCAGTTAGCTAGGCTTCAGCTTTATAGGTTGTTAGTGGGTGGATGCTTTTGAATGCTGTGTCCAGTATCTCTGCACCCAGAGCAGTCATTCTTGGTGGTATGGTATGACAAGGTACACCTTTTGAGCTTTTGCTAGTCACTGCAGAGTGATTTTCTGTTGCTGTCCATAATTTTGCCTTCAGTGGATCAGTGGGAGTGGGTAGGTGAATCATTCCAGAGGGTGGGGCTGTTGTATTCATGGATCTTGTGGGAGTGAGAGCTGAGGCAGATGGGGAATGCTGATTTTGTGTGGGTGATGTTGACAAAGCAGTCAGATAGTGTGAGGGGATTCTGTAACAGGGGAGTTGAGGTGGGTTGGAGCCAAAAGCTGTGGGTGAGGGAGTGGGATCAACAGTCTCAGTGCTGAGATGCAGCTGTGTCATTTCACAGGGAATAGTGGCCTCATAGGGTTCAAGAGCATGGGGAAGATAGGTTGGATAGGCTAGAGATGGATCTCATCTGGGGAGGCAGCAGGGGTGTATCTGAAGGCAGGTGGAAGCAGGAGGGTAAAGTGCAAGGGTAGTAGCATGTAAGGGTAGTAGGAAGGAGAAGGGGGGAGGGATTTGGGCAAGTATGGATAGGATTGTGAGGAGGATGCAGGTGGAAGGGGATAGCAAGACATCAGTCAAGGGTTGGGGGAGGAAGGAAAAAGAAGAAGGGCTTACAAATCCTATGAGGCTCTGGACTTTGGATGTGCCAAGGCATATGTAGATAAAATTTAGAAGGGACTCATTGTTGATGGATATGGTGAAGACATTGCTCCCATCTGCCTTGAACTCATCAGGTCACTATTGGTGGATAGTGTCTGCATAGTAAAGGATGATCCAGTTGCCATGGTAATCTTGACATTTGGAATGGCTCTCCAGATGCTAGAAAAAGGTGTCAAGTGCTTTGATGTGCTTTTCAGGCCAATTTGTCCATTGAATGTGTTTGAGGAAAGTGATGTGGGCTTGCATGAATTGGCTGAAGGGTAGGGCATCATTAGCTAGGGCATTTTTGGATGCTTTAATGGAGGCTAGAGGACAAAGGGTTGGGGCATTGTGGATGTTTGTAGGGTCAAAGGGATCATCAGCATTGGTTCACTGTAGGAGAGATGTATTCCAATAGCCTTTATGCAAGAAGTGCCATAATTCAACAAATTCAAAATCTTTTATTTTCTGGGTGGCAAAAGAAGATGGACAGAGGCAGATGATATTGGGTGGAGCCCAGCAATCTGTGAAGTTGAAGATCTTGATCTTCTTGTCCATTGGGTCAGCAGGGTCGGTGGGAATATTAGTATTAGCTGGAGGGTCAGGTGGTGTTCCAGCAAAAGTTGCAGAGGGATTCTGGAGGTTGCCCCCAGATGGTGCAGCCTGCCCACCCAGGAGGTTTGGTATGTTTTGTCTGCTTGCTGGAGGGTTGTGGACAGCAATGTTGGTATTTTGTGCATCAAGCAGTGCTGCACCACTTGGTCGTGGTCACCTCTTTCTCTGTCAATGATGGTTGCATGGATAACCTCAAAAGCAGGGATGGTAATATCAGGAGGATTGTTGTTGGGGTTGGCCATGTTAAATGGTAGTGTGGAAGGTGTATAGAGTGGAGTTGTGTGGGAATGGAAAACAAGAAGAAGAGGTGGTGATGAAAGGAAAGGCAAGGATTTGGAGGTGTGAGGGGATGAGTAAGTGGAGGTGGTGAGATACACAGGAGATGCTGTGCTCACCTGCATGTGCTTCTTGCCCAAAGACTCAGCTCTGTGATGCAAGCATCACTACATAACATAAACATGTGCTAAGCTGAAAACTTGAGATCTTGAAGCCTTATGTACCTCTCCAACCTCCTTAACTTTTTACCTCACCCCAAACCTGGACCTTTTGTGTATAACTTCAAGTTTCTTGAGATTTTCAAGAAGGATATTGACAACTATGGGAAAACTGACATGATCAACCATCAGCTTGAATTTGCCTAAATTGAAAGCCAAAAAATGGATCCATTGTGTTCATCAAATACAATCCTGGACTAGCTAGTTTGTCAATATCCATTGGAATTGCATGCTGAAATATCTGACATCAGCAATGCTGCAGAATTAGATTTATAATCTGGCTACTGCTGTAGAACTCCATTTTTCTCATGATGGAATTTTGGTGTATGATTTTTAATGAGGGCCCCTATTCATATTGATGACAATGCAGCTTCTTAAGGCTGCATCAATGCTACCAGTACCAACAAATACCATTGCAGTCAATGTGGCCATATGAAAGAATAAATGTGCTGTACAAAAGCTTAACACACAATGATCAGTGACTACAATGATCCTGACTATGTGGATTTACTGGAGGTTAAAGATACTTGAAAGGAGGGGCAAAAACCCTCCTGTTTTTGCATAAGGTTTGCCATATACTTTTATCTGAAAGATAATCCTGGGACTATGTGTACATGATGTTTGGAGAGCAGCCACTGTCATACCACATGAAGTTGGTTGTGGTATTGCCAGCCTATCCTTGAACATGTGTCCCAGTGCAATTACCTTGACTATAAATTGTAATATGGTCATAGTGGCAATGGCAAACAGGATGGGTAGACCAAGTTAATCATTTCTGGTCAGAAATCTGGTCATGATATGATAAAAGTAGCTGGTATTTCACTAGTTGCTGTATTTGCTCTGATGTCACCATTGCCTCAGGCTTGAAAGTATAATGAAATAATTCTAGGCCAAAGAAAAGAAGGTACTGAAGGAGCATGCCAACTATGCATTGATAATATTCTTCATCTGCTGTGGAGTTCCTTCATCAATCATGGACATGAATGAGTCCAGAAACTTGATGTTCATACCCAACTCAGCATATTTACCTCCAAGTACAACTGTTATAATTCACATGGACCCCTATACCTTTTCTTCCTCTGCACTAGACTTTACCTTCCTTCCTGGATACTATGGATTTATTTCCTCTCATAGATCTTGATTCCATGCAATGATCAGCTGTGCCTGATCATTCTTTTCTTAGATACTCCTATATGTTTCCCTTTGCACAGCCTTGCACTATTTATGCTTACTTTTCCCTTCATGGACAGCTTCACTGATCATGGTTTGCTGTGCATTTATACTTAGACCCCATAGCCTTAAGGCTATTCTACCACTACTTAGGATGACTCCATTGATACTGCCTTCAGGCTGCCTCAGTAGTATATATATCTAGCTGCCATGTACATTATCCTTAAGCAATTCCTACTTGGGTTTTTGCCTGTACTTGTCTTACCTCAGTCCCCAGTCCTCAAGGAAATCATGCCCCTTGCTCCCTTTGTCTTTTTGTCCTTGATCACTCTAGTATAGTGAACCCTTGATCTTCTCTTAAAGTGCCAACCCTTGATCCCCAGTAGTCTAACTACCCAACCCTGAATACCTTGAATCTCCATCTCTGGCTGTGATCCCAAGACTCCTCAGCTTGTCCCTGAGTACATCAGCTCATGTCACCCCCATCATCATCCCCTTCACTAGTCAATCTAGGCCTGAAATCTTTGTCTCTCAATGCTTTGACTTGTGCAGGTGATCCTACCAATCACTTGTTCCTACCTGGACCAAGTGTAACAACAACAATGCTTGAAGACAAATTGATAGCCAACAATAGTGTCAGAATCAGCCTTGCAATCATATTGCATCTTAAAGTTTGTTAAAATGTCACAATAATAGTGGTATTCAAGTAACCATATAAATGCTATGAAATTGCACTGAAATTGGTGGTTGACTACTCATCCACTAATGGGCTGTGAATATTCAAAGTCAGTCCAAGTCAGCACACACATATGACACTTTGCATAGTGTAGTGTAGATCCACAGGGGCATGTATTCCAATGCTGCTCTGTTCACAAGCCAATATATGTATGATAAATACATTGATAAAAATACAATTTGATCTGTGTTCCTGCCCTCTATGCAATCCCCTGCCAGTCACAAAAGAATGAGCTGCTGCAAAGGCTTGTTGAGCTCAAGGCAAACACAATTGAGGAAAAAAATAAAATAACTACAACAAAGATTGGGTGCTGATACAGAGAGCAATGATTCACTAGGTTCTAATGAAGTGACAGACAGCATCCTTATTATCCCCCCTTCCTCCCCCTCTCCTTCAACTTCTAATAGCAAATTTGAGTCTGACAACAACTCATGGTCTCCAGATTTGGAAAAATGATGTGGTCCTACTTCTATTGCTGATTGGAGGCAATTAGGGTGCTTGAAGATGAGATAATCCATGCTACACACATTGCCAGTGTGAATCCAGTCCCAATATTGCAAGTATTGCAGTTGCATCTCCTTGAGCATTTTGCACAATTTTGGCCTCAGAATTTCTAGAAAAAGTTGTGGGTTGACCTGCAGGTATTTGACTATATCCTAGACATGATTAGCCACAACCCAATTTTCCAGTTATGGTCAAACCAGCAACAAACCCCTATCACAATTCAACTAACCATCTTTCTCTTCTGTGTTGGTCACTATGGTAATGCAGCAACTCCTGAAGATATTGTGCAATGGGTGGGAGTCAGTAGCAGCTCAGTGATAAACTTCACAAACCAGGTAATGGTGGTGATCCTGGATGAACACAATCACTATATAGCAATTCCTGTGATGGATGCAGATGATGCCAGGACAGCTCATTGGTGGGTTGAGGAGTAATCATGCCTGAGCTGGAAGCAAGGGATATTTGCTGCTGATTGTTCAATGATCAATTTGCTGGAAAAGCTGAGAGTATTTAGAGAGTTTTTCTACAACCAGAAGAGTTGATATTCGCTGAATTGTCAGGTATGTCATTTTGTTAGCCATATCGGTTGTGGAGGATAACCACACACCAGCTGGTCATCCTACCCCACAACCTTTTGATAGTCAACTATGGGTTGGGACATCCAGGGAGCATTCATGACATGTTTGCATTCCAAGGTACTCAAATCGCCCAACAACCAAATGTGCTGCTGTGGTGTGTAGTCCCCTTCAAGAGCACACAAGGTGGAGGCTTGTCAAGGGCTGAGAAGGTGTATAACTGGCACCTATCAAAAGTCAGTGGTTCAGAAATTGAAACATACATTAAATTTAATTGTTTCTGTCAGTGTCAGGTATGAGTTTGCATGGGACATGCATTTGCAGCCATCAAAGGGCAATTCCAATGCTTGAAGGAGCTTTGTGTGAAAATACAAACAGTGCAAGATATGTATTCGGATTGCTACACATTGGGTTCAGTGCTGTCTGGTTCTTCACAACATGATCATCTGGGTTGAGGGTTCACTTCAAGTGCCATTGACAACAGGGTGGACAGCCAAAGAGGGGAGAGAGGATGAGGCTGTGCAGGAACTGCCTATTGTGGTGGAAGTTGCCAAAGGGTCACCTGGACACTGCTCTCACATGGAACTCATGGAGAAGTTGTTTGCCAATCTCAACATACATCCATAGCAGTAAAAAAAAGGGGCTAGTACATTCTTGTAGTACAGATCATGCTGTAGAACATGTATATAATGAGGATAAAAACAGCTGCAAATCTGAAGCAGTACACAGTGGAAGCTGACACAAAGTTTGAAAGAAAAGGAAAGAAGTTGGAGATGGTATTAAAACAGTGGGAAGAAGGGAAATGTCAAGAGCAGCTAGATGATGAAGGGCCATGATGCAGGGAGGAGTCAGATGAAAAGTCACTGCAGATTGTGTGAGAGAGGATGGTGAAAACATAAAGTTCTGAGGCACCAGTTGTTAACTCAGAGAGGACCAATAGATCCACCTTGCAAATTATCACCCAATCACTAAATCTGTAAAGCAATTTTGAGCCAAGTTAGTTCAATCTCCTTATCCACCTTTGACAGCTCAAGTATCTTGAGCTGCTCCTCTCATTTGAATGCTGCTTTCACATTGGTGGTTGCAGACTTTTTGATCTGTTGCTGAAGTTCAAGTTTCTTTTTGCAGATGGAGTAGTTTTACTTGAGCCTGACATGATGTGTATGTTCTTCCTCAGTGCTAAGCATTGATGCCTTTCTGTCCTTCTCCAAATCATTGAGCTTTTGAATAAATGCATTATGTGACATCAAATTCTTCAAGTATGGATGAGGACCTGCAAATGCAGCATGTGAATCCCAAACAGGCATCTTCCCCTTGCCCTTTGAAGACAATGGAGGCAAGTCACAAGGGTTTAGACTTTGAACCTGACTGTAAAGCACCTGGAATATGAACCATTGAGTGATATCAAATATGTGGGGAAAATGGTCTTACTTGGCTAATTGGGGTGACAACATCCATGTCTTCATGGCCAAAGTCCAACAGACAATCAATGTCCATCATTATTGAAAGGGGTTCTTGATCAATGTACCTATCTTCTGCAGGGACAACCATGCCTGACTCTTCAGCAATCTTCTCAATGTCACATCCACCCACCACATGTGAGTCATCAGGCTCAGCTTGCCACTCCTCCAAATATCATACACAATGGTCATGAGCAGAGTATACTTGGTATTACTTGTGATCTAGAAGGAATTGGTGATACATATTTTGGTATGTCAATCACAGTGTGACAACTGCATTTGCATGAGACAAGGGGTAGAGGGAAAATGGGTGAGATGGTTAAGGGAGGGACAAAACTTACAGAAGAATGAGGCAGTGGTGGTGATGACAATGACACAAGGATTATTGCATCATCATTGCCATTGTTGTGTGGAACAAGTGTTGGGAGTGAAATGGGCAAGATGATGGTAGGTGATGGTGGTTGGGGTGAGGACAAGAGGGTGAGGGATTCTAGAGGATAGTGTGATGTTTACAATGTGAAGGATTTTGAGAGATGCACAATCAAAAGTGACTCACAGAATGCTCTTGAGTTCATGGCACAAATGAGGAACAATGAACAGGTCAGACCCAGAGAGGTGGCAGTTGAATGCCTGGTAGGATGTGCATCCCTCAACAAGTGTTTTGTTGAACACAGGAGGTCCTGATCTCAAGTAAACAAGTTTTTGCTGTGGAGAATGTGAGTCAGGAGGGAAAATTTTGAAAGTAGAACATACATCAGATGGGTATGTGGGATAGATGAACATGAAGGAGAGGAGCAAGAGGGGGAGTAGGATCAACAACTATCATGCAATGAATTGACAAACATCATTGAAGGGTGAACAAGCCTTACACATAGCAATAACATAAGCACATGTATGCACTGATAATAGTCTCATGTCCAACTGAGCTCAACCTTGATTTATGAAACACAATATGGCACATTGGCAGCCAGTGCCTCCCATTACATAATAAACACCTCAATGTGGGGATTGTAGCATCTAAGACAGGTGTGCTCTCACTTGACATACACTGTTGTGTAGTATGAGGTATCTAGGATATTCTAGTTAGTAAATATTATGCATATGAAAAAACATTACCTCTAAGACAACTTCAAAATCTTATAGCACCTCCAACTACATCACTGTGAACTTGCATTGAGCAAGATTGTCATTTGGCCCACAAGGTAGCAAGAGAAAATATCAACAGCCTGAAGAGGAGTTTAACAACTAAATAGATTAACAGATAACAATTTACAAGATAGATAGCACAGAGTTGATTGATGATAAAATAGATCATGTCCCAGCATGTCTTGACATCATGAAGGAGCTTGACCACTGGTACTTTGATGGAGTTACTGGTATACCACTCATTGGTGTTGCTATTAATAATGGTGTCATGAAACCCTTTCTGATGCTATGTAGTGCCTGGAGCACAGCCTCTATATATTATTTTATATATGTCTTTGCAGTGTATGTGTGGAATGCTAGACTATGTCCTCTGTGGTGTATCCTATGGAATCTGTATACATTATTTGAGAGTGCTGGACAGACCTGTGTCCTCTATTGGATATCCTATAGAATCTGTGTACATCAGTTGAGTTAATTGTCCACAGCCCTTATAAAGGGCTGTAAAGGTCTATAATAGTAAGTACCTTCCATAGTGTTTGTCATAACACACAAACCTGTACAAACTTGCACACTCTTTGGCTGGCTTGTATTACAGTACACTTGGCCTGGATAGGGACAAGCAAAGCTTTGTAGGATCACCTGTACAAGTCAAAGGGGTCAAAGAATGAGGGTTTGGATCTAGATAGACTAGTCAAAGGGATGGTGATGAAAGTTTATGAGAGCCAACATGCTCAGGAACAAGTCAAAGAGTCTTGAAGTGGCTGTCAAAGCCAAAGATTTTCAGAGTTTTAAGGTCAAGTAGTTAGATTATGGGAGATCAAGTAGGTTGACCTAATGAGTGATCAAGGATGAAGGAGGAAGGAGGCAAGGGGAATAATTCCCTTGAGGATTAAGAACTGAGATGAGACAAGTGAAGATGAAAATCCAAGTAGGAATTGTTTAAGGGTAATGTATGTATGTACATGGCTGCTAGGTATATGTATATACTACTGAGATGATCCAAAGGCATATGTATCTAAGGAGTCATCCAGAGTAATGGTAGAATATCCATAATGCTATGGTAGGTAAAAATGGACATGCAGCAAACTGTAATCACTGAACCTGTCTGTGATGATGAAAGAAAGAAGATACAAATAGTGCAAGGCTACACAAAGGGAAATACATAGGAATATCTAAGAAAAGAATGATCAGGGATGGCTCAGCATACCATGGAATTGAGATCTATGGGAGGAAATAAAGCTATAGTGGCTGGAAAAAAAGATAAAGTCCAATGAAGAGGAAGAAAAGTAATAGGAGTCCACATGAACTATAACAGTTTGTGGATGAAGTCTGGAATGCATGATGAGGGTGTGCACTCAAACCATTCATGCCACCCCATACCATAAAAGGAGCCCATGAAATCCTGCTTTAGTGAGATGACCAACTGTGACTCAGATGAGTTACCTTAAACATCCACTCACCCACTCCCCTCTCAGACATCCAAGCTTACTCAAATGCCAGCTCTAATGTGGGCATGGGCATTGTCATCGGCTTCTGATGAAGGGCATGGCAACTCCTCTGATGGCAAGACATACAAGACTCCAAATGGGACATTGGATGGATGGAAGTGGTTAGCTTCAAACTCCTTGTCCATACCATCAATCTAATACATCTAAACATGCTCAAAGTGATTTTCTATGGTGACAATATGGGCATCATTGAAGGATGGTGGACAGGTCAACATTACATGTTGAAACCAATATCATATTCCACCATATCCATTCCTTCCTTACTCAAACCAATAACCTACAAACAATTCATATCCAATACATTGCCAGTGCCAGCAATCCAGCCAACCCATTCTCTAGGGGCATCCTTCCCCCCACACATCTCATCCTTCTGTGGATTCCCATCCCCTCTCCCCTCATCCCTTTCATTATTGATGCCATTGACCTGCTCACAAAGGCAGAAAAGATCACAAGATCAAAACACATCCACCTCCCTTTACTCAATGACAACACCACATGAATGGACATCCCTTGCATTGCATGGAAACAGTGATATGTAGAGTGGGCTGAAGAAGATGCTTTCCTCCCAGAGAGTAATTACTATTAAAGACAACCTGCCTACATGCTTCAACAGCCATATTGGATCACACCCTGTCATTCCTAGCCAGGTGGACTCAATCCCCTGCCCATACCTTTTATTTACACCTCACCCATCATCTTTATGTCCACATTGGCTTGCACAAGACTGGGTATGATTATGGTTGTCTAGCTCCACCCCCTCATAATCCTTGTGTGACAGCAGTAAACTGAACATACCCATTCTTGACTCCCACCTAGACCCAGCATGAGTGTCATCAACACCATGTGGACCAAGATAACCAAAGAGACATATGAATAGTGCAAGCCTTCTGGCCTTTCATACATACTGTAACTTACACAGCATCCTGGATGTCCAATCCACACCCATATCACAAAGCCTCATAAAAGTGTTCACAGCAGGTTGCACAGGCTCTTACTCAGGCTCCACAATCTTTAACTTCTCAGCAGGGCTAAAGGCTTGACACCTACTTTATGGTTTACTGTGGCTCATAAATGGTGAGGAAACATGACTGATTGTCAAAAGGGTGATGTGTCTTGCACTGGCTTCAACAACAAAACTTTCAAAGTAGCAACATACCACCGGAGGCATTCCCACATGTTTTGACTTATAACATTGTAAAAACATGATTTGAACATGTATTATTTTTAAATCCATGTTTTAGAGGAGAAAATTCATTTTGAACATGATGTAAAACATTGAAATATTTGCATGTTGGAACATTTTTCATTTTTCAACAGTGGTCTCAGCACAAGCATGCTGGGAACATGTAAAATGTTTTATAAGTGGAACATTGTAAAAAACATGA
>JBBPUI010001136.1:0-11906 GCA_038094615.1 Heimioporus aff. retisporus | reverse complement strand
ACCACCTCAGCGGCGACGACGTGGCGGGCGGTACGGCGACCCAACGTCGTGCTACCACCACCACACAACGGCGACACGGGCGGGGACACGCAACGGCGCGCCCACCACCTCAACGACGGCGACGTGGCGGGCAGTACGGCAGCCAAATGTCGATGGCGACGCGCAACGCCGCGCCCACCACCTCAACGACGACGGCGCAGCGGGCGAACTGCGACCCGATGGGAAGCCGCCACCACCACGCGACAATGACGACGCGGGCGAGGACGCGCAACAGCGCGCCCACCACCTCAACGACGACGACGTGGCGGGCGGTACGGCGACCCAACGGCGCGCCACTACCACTGCTACCACCGCACGACGGCGACGCGGGCGGGAAGGTGCAACAACGCGTCAACCATCCCAACGACCATGCCGTAGCGGGTGGACTGTGACCCAACGTCATGCTACCACCACCACGCGACGACGGCGACGCGGGCGGGGATGCGCAACACCGCACCCACCACCTCAACGACGATGACGCGGTGGGCGACACGGGAGCCAGACGTTGTGCTGCCACCGCCACGCGACGACAGCAACGCGGGCGGGGATGCGCACAGCGTGCCCACCACCTCGATGGTGACGATGCGGGTGGCCACCACCACACGACGGCCCGCTCTGCGCTTATATTCATCGCAAATCTAGTCGTACATTTGTAGTAGATACGATTGAATAAATTATATATTTTTCCTGCCCCAACCTGTCCCAAAAAACTTGCAGCTTACTATAGGTGCTTTCTGTGCTAACTCTGCTCGGCCGCAGTGTCTGAAGGGCTAACCGGCCCCGCTGTGCTACGCGACATCGCTTGGTCGCTTAGCCACCGCGTAGCCTCGGCAAGACAAATTAAGAACGCTGTAAATTTACTGATGCAGTCGTGTTTCACATACTGCTATTATCGCGGGAGGGGGCACATGGCGACAGGGACAAGACTGTGACTATGCAAATATAACCTTGATCACCGGCAGAAGCCTGAAAATAAGCCAGGTCCTTCAACTTACCAAGAATGCTCTCGAACGATAGTCACCACTGTAAGAGTCAGTGGAGGATGCGGATACATGGGGTGACCTATGTGGGGTGGTGTGATCTCATGTACAGTAAGCGGAGTACACATAAAATCAGCCATTGGTCTATCTTCTTAATTTTCTGGGTCACAATATGTGTATCAGCTACATGAAATTGACGGCCATACAAGTTTGCTATCAAAGTATTATCTTGAACCTGTGGAGGATTCGGTGGCAATGCCAAGAAATCTGGTGGGAGAAGATGATCGATCATCACTTACCATGATCCGCAAACGTAAGGGCGCTCTCCGTGTCGTTCAGCCACTTATTCTTCTTTCGTTTCCATGGAGTCCGCCACATTGGAAATTAGTGAGGATAGCCACGCTTGATGTCGCACCTATTGATGACGTCGAGGCGGGAATACGTCAGGAAGATGATGCCAGTTGCTGAGTGCCATCTCTTTCCCCGCCAGGCTGTGATAGGATATAAAAATTGTAGGAGGTGGCAGAGGCGCGATACCTACCACAGAAGGCGCAGCCGACGTCTGCGGGAATCCACGGTATGGTTCGCCTTTCCCTTCAAGTTCACCATTCAATGTATCAGTTCCGCTCCCGTTTGTTTCTCTGAAAGGATTCGGCGGTTCCAACATTTTTCAATGCCAGGGACTTCAACAGCCTTGTATGGATCCCGACCATAATATCAACTCCACGAGAGAGCTCCTTCAAGCCTCCTTATTGGCAAAACATTGGAGAATCCTTCAACCACTGGAGGCGATGCAATATGTTCGGATAAGACTATTACGACGTCAAATTCCGTCTCGAGTGATTCTGGGAGTCTAGGATCAAATTGACGATCAGGACTGTGGATAGAACATGGAAGGCATGCCGAATACTTTGACGCCTGATGGGACGATAGCTCTGCCAAAATGTTTTGTTCTGTAAGGTTACTCCGAATGTATGAAAAACGCCTCGCCACGAAGGTTGTGCAGGCCAACCTACAACTTCTTAGAAGCTCGCAAGACTGCGAGCGTGGAGGTAGCAATGCACACTAACCTTGTATGCAAGACGATACATAGACTTTGCGGACCACCTAGGTTCACCCATTGAGCATACTGACAATTCATGTGATTGTGAGCCAGGTGACGAGGAACCAGAGGCAGGAAGTTGAACTTGTCGACGTACCACATGATCGACACACCAGAGATAATATTTTGTGGCAACGTGTTGCGGATGAGTGTGACAGATTTGACTTGCATGGTCATTAGGCTGTAATGAGTACGCTAAGTATAACAAGGAAAGTGAACAGAGTTACATTCACATGCTTCGGTAAGATGTAGCATGGCCTCGACCGTCGCTCCATTCAAGTACCAACTATGCTGCAGCATTATGCCACTTGCACCACAGGCAACGGTGATGTGCTCGCCTGTTCAAAAGATGAAAGAATGTTGGACAAGCATATCGCTGGGTCATGGGGCATGCCACATGCTAAGTAAAGTGGTGAATGAGTGAGTAGTATTGCGACGCGTTGGCCATGCTTTTCAAATCTCTAATACGCATGGCTGGGCGCTGGTTGGGGAGTATCAATTAGACTAAAAGTGGTAGATACATGCATAGTGCGTAGGAATGAGCAAAACGGTACAAGCTTTTTCTGGCCCGGAGCTTGACCCAAAACTGTCGGAGGAAGCATGCTGGGCGGGTTGGGCGCTGAACAGCAAAGCTCAAGCCAACATAAGTCGAGTGGAGTAGCGTTGGACAAATGGAGGTACGGAATAATGTCTGTCGACAATCTGCGGGCGAAAATGAAAGACGGAGGGACTACGGTGGCCGACGTTGAGCGCCATACTGAGGGAAGTGATAGTGCAGAACGGTGGTTGATGCACGTGCTATGTCACACATCACACATCGCAAGTCACGAATCACGAAGCGTGTGATCCACCTCACCGCCACAATGTAAGGAGAGGTTCGCTTCAGGACGAGCGATATCAGCGCATTAGTTACAAGTCCAACAAGGTGAGGTCGTCCGTGCGTGGAAAGTGCGCTGACGTACACCATTCAGAGAGCGGAGGCATTCCGTACACTCTCTGTTCCTCCCTGCGCGACCGTACAGGTCTACGTACTCACCGCTTCTTTTCATTTCCTCTGATGGATCCCGACTCCAGATGCCTAGCGATTCTTGGACACCGGCGCCGACATCGTGATAGCTATGCTAGACCTGGTGGCAAAGGAAAATCCTCGAAACTGGAGGCCCCTGTTCTTGACGAGGCGAGTGTTCTTGGCTGTCGTATCTTCACCCTTTTGTTCACACGATGAAAGATTCCTTGATCTAGGTTTCCAGAACTCACCGACACGTATTACCACACACCTGCCAAAACAAAGGCGGGCAGGATTCTTCGGAGCCACTGTGACTGATTTAGATGCCTTGTCAGAGCTTGTAACGAGTTGGACTACGCAACCCTGCCTGCGTCATCGTCAAGGCCCAGTTAAAAAGATCCAAGAAGCAAATCTCGGATGGCAAGCCGGTAAAAGGTCGCCATCCAGAAGACGCATACCTACCGGGTACGTGGATCATCAGAATGCGGTTGTATGCGATCTCTTGACGCACCAGCTGGGACGCTTGGAATTTTAATTACTATTTTCTGTACTTATTTCGTTTTTCCAATTGACGGTATTGCTGCACTTTGGGCTACTTTTCGTGTCACGACAAGGCCTGGGGTCAAAACGGAACCACCAAGGAGACGGACAGGCTGCTATTCCGACCACCATTCCTTGCACGGGCTTTGATGGTATCCTGAACGCGGTCCTGATACCTATTTCCTCACCGCCGGGGGATCCGGTACCGGTCCTAGGATGGCGACTTAGCGGACAGACAAGTCGATCATCACTCCCACGATTGTTGTGCCGGACTCGAACGTGACTGGCCGTGCTAATCATGCATGCACCCATTTGTACACAATGAAATACAAAAAAACATTCGGTCGATGTATGCGTTTACATACCTATTCGATGTCCATGACTACATAACAAGATGAGCGCACGGGATGATAGCACAACCTTCCTCTCGGATAATCAAACGCAATCTTCTGAATGCGCTCATCGCCATACCAAAATTTCGGATGCGCCACCTCGCCCCAGGTTATATCCATCGGTTCTTGCTCTGTGTCAATGGAAAATTTAACGACACACTCGCCACCATCCCGATCCCTGCTCAAGATCGGCGTCCATCCCATAAGGCCCCTGATAAGGCCATCGTCACATACCCAGGTGTACACATAGAAACACCTATGGTTTCCGTTTGTGAACTTGTGTGCATCGGTAAAGAGTGGGTGTATTTGGATGGTGATTGGTAAGACCTCAGTTGGGTAGGTGTGTTGCGTCAGCGCCAATTCCATGATAGCAAACTCGGCCCGTGCGTTGTAAAATAAGAGCCTTATGCGTGTAATTCCTGTGGAAGAGTCGACGGTGGGACCCATGGCACTGGCACCCATAACTACAGCGACGTCGATGTCCTCGACGACGCCTTTGTGGGTAGGCTGAAGCAGGGCAAGTTGTACACCCTTGCCCAGAATTTGCTCTGGAGGGAGCGTGAAAGCTTGTACAATGACTGTACTGCGCCCGAACCGGTGAAAAGAGACGATGCAAGTATCGGTAAGTAACGTCCGAAATGGGCATGCGACTGTTTCCTATTTCCCAATGAGAATCGCGTCAAATAGACGCATGTCCACATACTAGAGCATCAAGTGGCGGTGGGAGTCGGTAAAATATGCGCGTCCGTGTATCCAGCACCAAGCGAAGCCCTAGTGGTCCAAAGGAAAGAAGCCGCGAATTTCCACCATTGAGTCTCAACCCATCAAAGATACCGGACTTGATGCTAATACTTAGGGGTAAGTCTATTGAAAAAACACTTTCGAATTTGCCAGTGTTGCCATCCAATCGAAATTGCAACACTTTCCTGCCGAACGAGGGACAATACGAATGTGAACAAAGACGCTGACCGAATAGTGGCAAAACACACATACCAACCAGATAAACGTTTGTATGGGTCGAGCAACAGATATAGAGAGCACTCTCCTTCTGCGGATATCATTGATTCCGTCGCCCACTGGACCCTTTCGTCTGTTTTCCAGAGAACTTGCTCTGTAGGCGGGTTGGCAGACGGCTCGGTGTCATATAACGAAAACTGTACACCTGGTCCTGGGAGGAGTGTGCATAGCAGAAGCCACCGACCGAAAAAAAGTTTGGGATGACCGAGCGACTTTTCCCTGTCAAATGCGATGACGACAGGCGACGATACGCGCATAGGAGTAGCCGTCCACAACCGTGCAAGCCGAGCCGCTCTCACCAGAGTCCGCTCGAGGAATGCACAAGATTGGTGGGGAAATGGACCCGGCGGGCGAGAGAACGGTGCACTCTTGTACAAGTCTTTCCAAAGCACGGGATGGTGGGTGATGGCATGGAAACTCTTCGAGACCTGCCAACGATAAGCGGATTACAAGGACGCCGGTCCAAACGTGACGTTCAAACTCACCGCTCGCAGCCGGAAGATGTCCTCAAGTTCTGTGTAACCCAAAATGTGGAAGACAAGCTCCGTCGGAAAATCCGTTGGAAACTCGCGCGCGTCCATGGTAGCTAAAACGAAGATGGCTGTAGGTTGTGGCATGCATCGGATCCTAACTTTGGTCGTATACACAATTACGTACCAATACTTGCAGCGATGAAACCACCGGCATTCAAAGATGCTCGACACTTCCCCTCATCCTAATCTCGTCAGCGGTACAGGCGGAACCATATCCATCGTTTGCTCTGGCTCGTGTCTTTCCATCTCAAAACCATGCCAAAGCGTGACTTCTGATACTAGCCAATACCTAACTGGGGGTGTCCGATTAGTACGGCTAACGAATCATAAAGGCGGTGGTGATGCGGGCAGGCTCTAAGAATTATATAATTGTTTCCACCACGTGAATAATTACGTAACGGTACCTGGCTTTGTTGATTGGCAGGCTTGATGCCTCTCTGTGGTCCCCGTAGCGGGCTCCTTCGACTGATTCAAGGTATAAGCATAATGTGTGGAATGATGTTGGTGCTTCCAAGTGTGGATTAATAATCCCCGGGTGTATCCGAATGTCATCCATCCTTCCCCAACGACCAATTTCTGGTCTGACTTCAGACTCAGGCATGTATCCTCACGCTCCGCGCTTGAATGTCTGGCGGATGCGCCAATTTTCGGCCGCCAACAATACTTCTAGCAAGGTCGTTGTGATCATCGTCACCGTGACTCCCGCCGGCATCCTTATGGACACGTTTGTCACCGAGACGGGGTGGATGAAGTGGAGGGTGTACTTACGTTGTTTTACCTTGTTCAGATGCAAGGCATGATCCAACTGAACTGGCGCAGTATCCCTCTTGACAAACTCCACTGGTGTGGGCATTTTCTTGTTCACGATGAGAACCGGTCAGTCCAGAGGCCGGCCAAATGGTCCAGGCGAGTGCAAAAGTCGGGCTAGGTCGAGAACAACGGCACCTGGGCACTACAGCGCGCGATGAGGACTTATCCGAGTGCCGAGCGGTGGCTTTGCATTTACTACCGTGAGGGCCTGCCGCTGAGGAGATGTAGGGCATCGACCAAATTACTCCGGCTGGTATGACGGTTGAGCGGCAAGAAATGGGCGTGCGTACGGGCGGAGTGCCAGCGATGGTGCGTCATCTCACATGCACGGTGGATCACGTCAATCCACAGGCGAGTCGACACATCATTTAGCAAGGCAAAATCAGCATTCAATCCTCGCAATTACTAGCAAACGTCATGTCCATACGCCCCGGCTTATGGAACGACAGTAAATCTGGACGTTATTTTTTTGAATACATTGCATGAGCATGTCTTTCTCCATCCTCTATGCTCGAGTTTATTTCCATTGCATGTGGAGCACCCCCAGAAATTCCAAGGTGAACTAAACCAGTTGATGTGCACAAGTTGCATGCAACATTCCGTGGAGCCGAGATGTCATATGTAGGTCGGTTCCCCAGATCAGAATTCTTCGAAGCCATCAAATCCATAGTCACTCTGGTCGAGATTCTGGGGTCTCCACAGGGTCTAGACCATTGTTCACAGGCAAACGAGATGGTGACACCGAATCCAATAAAAGGGTTTCATTGAACTAATTACTGCATCTATTGGCAGACAATACCGGGATGTGGTTAGTGGAGGCTCTGGTGAGTCATTTCGGCAGTCAAACAAGCAAGTACCCAGAGCGGAGATTAATGCTGTAACACACTCCCACCCCAGAATCGGAAAGAAAGCGGAGAAATCGGACGGAAAATACATACTCATCGTGTAAAGCATCATGACTATAACTCGACAAGGGGGCAACCGACCGTCGTCGAAAGTACTCACCTTCACGAAGTATGTACAAGCTCCGCTCGCATCCCGTGACGCCTAACTAACTTGTAGGTGGTATTTACCACATTTATTTATTCATTTCTCGGTCGAATGATTTATCGGTTCTTCTGCTGCACTCCCCTATGTGAGTTTGTTGAGCTTGATGGACGCATAAATGATGTGCAAGGTGAACGAGCCTACCAGGTATAAGTGTTGCTGAATCTATTACGGATAATCGATCGTCACATACTATGTCGTGACGCCCATTCGATCTTTCGCAGGGTCTGTTGTCTGCAAGCTCGGGTAGCGTTTACGTGTCACTCTAGTACAACTGGAGGTCGACATGTTACATATCGTAGCCACCGTGGCAACATTATCTCGCCTCGTGCCCAACGCTGCATAGTTCGGTTCTATCGTCTGCTTCGATCCTTTTCGCCGGGTTCGAGCTTCTCTCCAACGGGCAAATGCACCAAGGGAAAAACAGCGCACGTCCTTTTTTCTTGGTGGTTGTAAGGCGTGCCGAGTTACCTAGGCCATAAAACTGGATACGTACGATTACTCCCCAGGTCATCCATACCACTTTGCAACGTTACAGCATGATGTAAGGAATGTACCCACGCGGGGCCCCGCTTACTAAATACCCTCAATGCTTCCGTTCAGCGGGTTCGCGAGAACGTGAATACAGCGGTAATGTTGTTGGGTTTAGCCTGTAAACATAACGTTCCTCTGATCGGCTTGTAGGTATGCTATTGTCATCGCCGTTTGGGCCAATCGGAGTTGGCGAGGCCGTTGAATAGGGGAGAATGTATTAAAAGCCGGCTCCTATCATCTTGAGCGATGTGATCTTCTCTCTGCAGCAAACGCTATATATTTCAGTGGAAAGATAAAGCAGATAGATTATGAACAGAACGCGATATTCGGATATCGGATTCCCGGATGGGCAAGTCTTCTTTTTGATGGTTGTACCTGCTGCGAGTATGATTATGTACATTTCTTCGGTCAAATGACTCATCTTTATTCGGATCATTCATGCTAAGTCCACAATAAGGATTAATGGAGACAAGGCATGGCTCTCGTCAGGCGTTGGCCCTGATGGTGCGGGCTTGTCCACTTAGTACTAGGTCCAAAGTCACAGGAATACAATACCCCCTGGTGGTGGCGCACGGAGATTTGATACTTCGCTAGAAGGCTTTGATGCTGGATACATGCTGTAACGACTCCACCAGAACCCCCAAGGTGGGCACGCACGAAAGGAGACAAATCGGACGAGAAATACCTACCCAATAAAGGAACGTCGAATGGTATAAAAGCAGGCGACTGACCCGCACTGTTTCTCCAACCCGCACTGCAAACTGTGATCGAGTCGTGCAACTGCATCTACGATGGCGAACCTCTTCGACGATGGATATTTTCGCATCTCTTCCCTGTCCTCCGACGAAAACCAGCTCGTTGGCATCCCTTACTTGGGTCCACCCTACTTCTTTGTTAAGGTGGGCCGAGCGGATACTTTGGAACTGAACAGGGTATGTATGCCCATGCATACTCGCTATCGAGCGGAACTACTCACCCGTTTTTTCTTCCAGTGGCAGTTCAGACGCATGGAAGATGGCGCCTATGAGCTTGGCGCCTACAGGCCCGACAGTCGTGGCTATCCTTTCACTGGTGTGCTCCGCGATGAATACGTCATTGGAACTGTACGGCCCGAGGAAATGTCGCGATGGCGGTTCGTTCCCCAGCCTGCTATTGGCACGTTCACGTGAGGGGGACATTAAGAATCGTTGTAATCTTAAGTCGGCTCACTGATTCATATTATTGCAGGATCGAGCCGGTAGACAAGCCTGGTTTTGGATGGACTGTAGGCGGTCCCAGTGGCAGAGACGTAATCGATTCCCCATGTTTGATCAGAGCAGTGTGTTGATCTGTGTCTCAGGTCGTCCTCGCCGAACTCCCATCGGGGGGTAACTTGCAACCGGAACAAATGTTCCGTATTGCACCATTCTGAAGAGAAAGTGTCAGGTGTATAACATGGAACGGGTGTGCAATGATGAGGGGAAGATAGTTGCGCTTGCCATCGTGTATAAATCGTTGTATGCGCACAGATCGAAGAGAGCGTTAGTAAAGTGTGATCCAGTCCCCGTTCCTCGGTGTTTCTCTCGCTTGGCCACATTGAACCTCAAAGGCTACTACAGGTCAACGAAAGAGATGATGTCATAGACTGACCACACCCAGAACGAGGATCAAGGGGTTGAGCGAAAAAGGTTGGATGTTTTGTCCCTGATGGTCATGCGGCATCAGTACCTCAGCTGCAAAGGAATGAATATCATGGGTAAATTGCTTACCAGACCACCCCGCTGGCCCGATGTTGCTAAGTTGAGAGCGAGAATTGCAACATAGATCGTGGTTCTCGTCGGAGTCGGACCTCTCGGACGTATCCCCTGTTTAAGTATGCGGCATAAAGAATCTGGTGCACATGCACCTTAGAATGCATTTGCGCGAACGGCATGCTGGAGCTGTCCCACAATCTCAAGGTGAGCGCCCACCAAAGGAGACAAACCGGACGAGAAATACCTACCGCCCGAAAAACATGAATAATATAAAAGCAGGCGGCCGGCCCGCATCATCTCCCTCAACCTGCACCACAGGTTCTGATTAAGTCCTGTAACAGTATATATGATGGCAAACGAATCCGACAATGGGTATTTCCGCATCGTTAATACTTTCACCAGCGAAGACGTCGTCGTTGGCACCTTGAATCCATCCAACCGGCAGGTTTCAACAGTGGGCGGTAAGGCATTTTGCTTGTGCTGCCCGAGTCGAGGTGGAAAATGACCTCGCACACAGCCACAACGCCGTATAGTACCTTTTACAACGTTTTCTTGTAAACGCCACCGGGCGGATCCACTCAACGGATATGCTAACCCGGTGCAGCTACATTTACAATCAGAATTGCGAATCGCGCCGACACAAATCGTGGTTCTCGTCGGATTATGTCTCAGCGATACATGCTTCTGTACTTGATACGGGTCATCATGTATCTCACCGTCCAAGATCACATGGGCGCACAATATCCCCAAACCCGGTGCACGGCTACGTCAGAAGTGCTGTAACGCACCAGCAAGGACTCATGAGCGCATACAGGACGGGGACAAACCGGACGCGAGGCGCATTCCTCGCGATAGAGACTCAGCGCCACCGAGATAAAAAAAGGGCCCTATCGTCTCCCTCCATCCCACACCACGCAAAGTTTCTGACTTCGCCTGCACGTGCGCGATGGCCAACCACCGGTTCGACGATGAACTCGGACGGCATCGCATCGTGCTCTTGGTGAATCATGATGGTCTCGTGGGCGAAGACAAGCTCGTTCTCGTCTTTTCCCCTGGGTCGATCCTACTCCCGGGCCTCTGTCAAAGTAGGCCGAGCGAATTTGAGTCCCTGCGCACGCGTATACATCGTTCGCGATGAAGCCGGTAGTGTGCACGACTCCGCTCGCCATGGCTGCCCTTTCGTCGGAGTCAGCTGTTGAGATCGTCATCGGCTCCACCAGACCCGAGGATCGGACTATCGGATACGACGGCACATCGTGGCCCCCAGCATGAGGGGGGTCAAGTCGCGCCACGTTCCGCGTGAGGAGAAATCGTCGGGGAACGTCAACACGACACGCTCGCCCGCTCGTTTCCTTTGCGGCATTGCATCGAGTCGGCAGCCCAGCCCGGCGCCTTTAAGCTATGTGGACCTTGGGACGGAGGACAGCGACACTGGCTGGCAATTATCAATGGAACCCTCACCACCTGTCGAGCAGTCTAACAACGTAATGTTTTTCACGACGCTTTTTTGCACAGTTCCTGAGTACCGATTCGTTCGCCCACAGCCAAGTGAATGGAGTCGATGAGGGGGACCATATATGGATGGCCAGGAGCTGTCCAAAGACTCTCCCAGCCTAATTTTGGCTGATTGATGCTGACGTTCGGCCCAGATGGTCATGCACTGTCTTTTTAATCCGCGTCCCAGGCCGCTCTGGGCCGAATCCAACCTCCCTGCTTGGGCGGTGATTCGGTACACCTGACAGGATCATCTCCACATGGAACTGGCCCATATTTCTCCGGCTGATGTATCTGAGCAGACCACACCTTTTGCATAGGACGACCGCTCGTCCTATGTAAGATTGTCGTATGTGTGTGGAGGTGGAAATTACGCCGGTAGAAACGTAGGGGCGTCTCTGCCTGTGTGCGGACGATTCCCGTGTTTGCCGACGCTTGGTCACTGGGTGGCATATGATCCAGAGACGTTTACGGAGACCACCGGCTCACACGCACGTCGTCGACACAGGGACAGGGGTGACGTCCGAACCGGACGCGGCCCTCTGCGCGGCACGTCCGTATCGCTCTGTGCTTGGCGGGCAGTGGCAAGGGGCGACCGATCGCCGGTGGCATCGGACGTCCAGTGTCGACGTTGAATTGGGTCGGTCGTCGTGCCGACGTGACACGGCCGCGAGCACTG
>JBBPUI010001135.1:0-11907 GCA_038094615.1 Heimioporus aff. retisporus | reverse complement strand
GTGAGGCTCACCCCGCGATAGCGCATTCTCAAGGCCCGGTGGAACGAATCGCAACGCAATTAAGTAAAATGGATAGAATCATGGCACGAATCACGCGCATGGACACGACGTCGGCATTTGATATCCAGCACAATGTTGTCTCTCTTTCTTCTTTCTTTTCCATGCACTGCCATGGTCGGTGTATGTTATCACTCGGCGCAGCGTTTCCTACAATACCCTGTCCTTTCCTTTTGGGGCGATAATGGACTTTCTAATACGGACTTGATGGTGTTTATCATATCTTAGCACTTTCTTTCATGAACAACGTCCATATGTTTCACTACCTGATCGATCGATCGCGATCTTCAAGCTTCTCTGACCATCTCAAACTTGTTCTCAGTTACACCTGCACGATCCGGCGGATATAACCTCACGCACCCAAGGCTCATCGTCGCCGCACGGACACTAACGGACACACTCCGTCGTCCCGCAGAATCGCAGCTGGTATGACCCCAACAAGCCCGTCGATCTGCGCGCTATACACAGGGATCCCGACCGCGCGGAGGAACCCGATGCGGTCGCAGGAGACACCATGCGAGGCGTACGATTTTCGGTCCAACCTGCACCTATGTAACCACAACCGCGCACGAGAGACCACAGATGGGCGCCACCGTCTCTCACGTATTCTGGAACGGTCAAACACCCGTCGTGGGATTGCAGGCGTGTTCCGATGCTGTGCCGCTGCTTCTCGCTGGCAAAGTGAGACGCGATTCCCGAGACGTCTGGTCTGGGGGTCGACGGAGGTATCATGGATCGGTCGACGCGGCTTGTCATGTACAATGACACCAGCGGACCGTACGAACGCACAGAGCGACCGGAATCTGCACAGAGCAACCTCTGCGGGAGCCGGGTTGGGCGGCAGCGTCGATTTCAGGTCCCGCCTTGACAACGCTTTCTGCGAACGGCGCGAATATACCTTACGCCCCACCACATTGGTCCAGCCAACCGCGGCAGACGACGTTACTTTAATATTCGAACTCCGACAAATAACGGAAACGGGGTGAATGATGAGAACGCCTCCATGGGTGTTTGCCACTCGCTGGCAGAACGCATCAGAACGAAACACATGTCCTCGATGACGATCACGGTTGGTGATGCATGGGAGTTGTTAACAATGATACTTGTACGACTAGGACCGGCGGGTAGCAAAGTGACTACCGCAACACCGAGACCATCCATCACGCACGGCGTTGGGACGTCAAAAAGGTGTCAATGACATCCATTTGCCGGACTTTCACGCCTGGGAGGCATTTCAGGTGTGTGGCAGCAATAGTCAATAAAAAGCCATGACAAGCGGCTTTGGCAACAATTCATTGACGATCGTACGCATGGTAAATTGTACATGCAAATATGAAAACGAGACGTGACGTGTGTGGTACTCGACATGCTAATCCGTTCATTCAAACCGACGCCTCTTTGCAGTCGGGAAGGCGGTGTCATCGCGTGGATCCGGATGGGTTACCGTCGCCTCGGATGTTGCATCAAATATTTCTACGACCTCCTGGTCACATTCGGTGTACGACATGTCTGGGAGCCCAAGCAGGGTGTTCCAGTCGGATTCGGTCATCATGAAACCGCCTTCCCGAGCTGGTACGTCCATTGTCTGGGAACTGCCGTGTGGTTCGATATGTAGGTTGTCTGGGAGACATGTGGCATCAGTCCCGTGGAAAGTTTCCTCCGTTGAAGTGTACCCACTGAAAACAGCGGATTTCACAGCCGTCGTTCTAACAACATTCAAGGGATGAGGACTGCAACCAGTCGCTCTTCGGCAGGCCATGGTTCTCGGCGAGATGTCAGGAGGGAATTGACGAATACACGAGGCTAGATGGTTTATCACACGGTTGTATCCCATGTTGATGGCAGCTTCCAAAACAGATGTCCCAGAAGAATTACAGGCAGCGGGATCGCAACCAGCCCTGATGAATGCTTTCACTAGCCTCAAACAACTCTGTTCGTGCCAGTGGCAGCGGGCGATGGTGAGATGGAGTAAAGTATCACCATTGTTTGTAGTGACATGCACATCTGCACCTCTGCGAAGTAGCAGTTCGACCACCTGGACAGTTGGGTAGAAATGTGACACAATTCTCAGTAAGATATCGGAAGGGAATGGAACATTGCACAAAAGCAGGTGGTCCACCACGGAACTGTAATTTCTGCCAACGGCGGCCTCCAAAGTTGTGTTGCCCTCAGAATTGCGGGCAATGGGATCACAGCCAGCTTCAATGAACATCTTGACAAACACTAAGCAGTCCTCTTCGTCCTGATGGGCAATGGCAAGATGGAGTAGGGTGTTGCCATTGTCCATAGTGCCATGCACATTAGCACCTTCGTGGAGGAGAAATTGCACCACTTGTGCATCCCAGAGTTGGTATGACATAACCCTAGATAAGATGTCTGGAGGAAGTGGGACATCAAATGACAGTAGGTATTCACCAACGGAAGCATTTCGTTGTTCAACGGCAGCTTCCAGAACTGTCTTGCCCTTCGAATCACAAGCGGTTGGATCGCAGCCGGCCTCAACAAACACTTTCACGAACTCCAAACAGCATTGTTGGCTCTGGTGGGCAATAGCGAGATGCAGTAGCGTTTCACCATTATCTGTAGTGACATGCACATTGGCACCATTGCGGAGAAAAGATTGCACCATTTGTGCATCGCAGCATTGGTATGACATAGCTGTGGATAAAATATCTGGAGGAATTGGGATATTGCATGATAGTAGGTATTCAACAATGGAAGTGTATCTTTGTTCAATAGCCACTTCTAGGGGTGTCTTTCCCCTAGAATCACAGACAGTGGGGTCACAGCCGGCTTCAATGAATGCCTTCACAAACTCTAAACAGTGCTGTTGGTCCTGGTGAGCAATGGCGAGATGGAGTAGGGCATCAATGGCATTATCCTTAGTGACCCGGACATTGGCACAGCTGTGCAGGAGAGATTGTGCTACTCGTGCATCCCAGAGTTGGTTTAACAGAGCCTTGGATAAGATGTCCTGAGGAACTGGGACATTGCATGACAGCAGATATTCAACAGTGGAAGCATTTTGTTGTTCAATGGCGGCCTCCAGGGGTGTCATGCCTTTAAAATCACAGGCGGCGGGATCGCAGCCAGCCTCAATGAATGCCTTCACAAACTCCAAATAGTGTTGTTTGTCCCTGTGGGCAATGGCGAGAGGGAGTAAGGAATTGCCGTTGTCCAGGTCCTTAGTGACATGGACATCAGCACAGTTGTGCAGAAGAGATCGCGTCACCTGTGCACTCCAGAGTTGGTTTAACAAAGCCTTGGATAAGATACTCGGAGGAATTGGGACATTGCACGACAGTAGGTATTCAATAACAGAAGCATTTTGTTGTTGAAGGGCCGCTTCCAGAGCTGTCTTTCCTTTGGAATTGGAGGCAATGGGATCACAGCCAGCCTCAACAAACATCTTGACAAACTCTAGGCACACTTCTTTTTCATCCTGATGGGCAATGGTGAAGTGGAGCAGGGTATCACCATCATCCGTAGTGGCATGAACATTGGCTCCTTTGTGGAGAAGAAGTTGCACCACTTGTGTATCCCAGAGTGGGTATGACATAGCGCTGAATAGGATGCCCGAAGGAATTGGGACATTAGACGACAATAGGTGTTCAACGACAGAATCATATCCCTTTTTAATGGCGGCTTCTAGAACTGTCTCTCCCTCAGAATTGCAGCCAGCGGGATCACAGCCAGCCTCAACGAACATCTCGACAAACTCTAGGCACACTTCTTCATCATGATGGGCAATGGCGAGATGGAGCAGGGTATCACCATCGTCTGTAGTGTCACACACATTGGCGCCATAGTGGAGAAGAAGTTGAACCGCTTGTGTATCCTGGAGTGGGTATGACATAGCGCTGAATAGGATGTCCGAAGGAATTGGGATATTAGATGATAATAGGTGTTTAATGATGGAATTATATCCCTGTTCGATGGCGGCTTCTAGAACTGTCTCTCCCTCAGAATTGCAGGCAGTGGGATCACAGCCAGCCTCAACGAACATCTCGACAAACTCTAGGCATGCTTCTTCATTATGATGGGCAATGGCGAGATGGAGCAGGGTATCACCATCATCCGTAATGTCATGTACATTGGCACCATTGCGGAGAAGAAGTTGAACCGCTTGTGTATCCTGGAGTGGGTATGACATAGCCCTGGATAGGATGTCCGGAGGAATTGGGACATTACATGACAGCAGGTATTCAACAATGGAATGATATTCTTGTTTAATGGCGGCTTCTAGAGCTGTCTTTCCTGTAGAGTTGCAGGCGGCGGGATTGCAGCCAGCCCCAATGAGAAGTTTTACCATGCCCAAGCACTTGGCCTCCGTCCGATAAGCGTCATCCTCATCGCCAAAGTTCGCATTCACCATAATGGCAAGGTGAAGGAAGGCGGTATCGTTGAACGTAGTGTGGTGCACAACTGCGCCATTGCATAGTAGCCATTCAATCATTTGGACATCGCATTGTCGAGATTGCAAGGCATCATATAAAATGTCAGGAGGGATGGAATCAATCAATGGGAGTAGCGCCTTTGCCACGGAGATGTAGCCAAGCTTCACAGCCCGCACGAATGCGGTCTCATCCTGTGAATTACGTAGGTGAGGATTACACCCGGCAGCGACGAGCATTTTCACTAGCTCTAACCGCCTTGGTCCCCAAGGACATCTTATTGCCAAATGAAGCGCACTGTCTCCAGTGTCAGGTGTCACAGCGTGAACATCGATCCCCCTGCGCAGTAAGAAAGAGACTATTGGCACTGTTTCTGGCGTATCTCCGGTCGCTGCCACAAGGAGGAACTGTGAAGGGACCGGTCGATCCGATGGAAGTAAAAAGTCGAGCATCAGGGTATGTGCTGCATGGACTGCGCGCTCGATGAGTTCTGCCCCGAACGAACTATCAACAGAGAGGTCTTGGCCAAGATCACACAGTCTGCGTGCCAGCGCTACGTGATCCTCGTCCGTCCTCTTGCTATCCCCCGAATCGGGCCTCGCGCTGCTAAATATGCCACGAAAGAGTTTCTCATCTCCAATCTCGTCCACCCATCTTGCAAACGCATCAGTCTCCGTCAACCTGACGAGAACACGAGTGTTATGCCATGGCAGACAAACCGCAGTGGCGATAACCTCATCGGATACCAGACATCCTCTCTGCAGGAGTTCCCCGACAAGTACATCGTCCCCTCGGTCCATGGCAACCTCAAGGGGAGAAGCTCGACAGGAATCATCAATGGTCAAGCTGCGCATGTTCACGTCCGCGCCATACTGGAGAAGAACAAGAGCATGCTCGGTCTTCCGCAAGTCCGCTGCATACACGAGAGCGTTCGTCCCAAATTTCGGTTTGAGATGGCGATCTGAAAGATATGATTTGAGGAGTGCGGCAGGCGAGTACGCGATGAGGACGTAGAGTTCAAAATCGTGCCTGAACGATGGCCACGAAGGATACGGACATCCGAGTTCGTCCTCGCGTAGTTCGCAGAGACATTCCCAGTGCGATGGCAAGTGGCGAACATCCGATCCAAGTAATTTCAGTACTTCGAGGACGGTTATGGACTCTGCGTTGACATGAGCGAGATGGTCGAAGCAGAAAGAAAGTACATAGGGGAGTGTCGGAAACGTTTTCATTGGAGTGACTTTCAGACGGGAGGGGAATTGCTTCAGGAGGAAAGAGAGGTGACGCATGCACATAGTCGCTACCTCAGCGTGGGCGACTTGAGGAACGATCTGATATGCCAGCAAGGTTGTTCGGCAGGTAAGGTATTCCTGCAGAAGAAGGCATGAAACGATGTAAACGCAATAAATTCTCGAATCGTACCTTCACGCTAAAATGCGACAAGGTTAGAACATCCGTGTTCTCAGAGTACGATATGAGACTTGAGAGTCTGTCCACCAGCGACTGAATCTCGCTGCGGCTCTGTGGTTCAACCAAATCAACTGAGAGACCATCGACAATCTGAGCCAGCCGCAAGGGCGCCAGTGCGACCACAAGCCAACTGAGCGTGCGCCGCACAACTTCCCCTTCCGCCTTCCGTTCGTCAATTCCCTCCAAGATCTTTTCATATGTCTCTTCAAGTCCCTCCGGGAGGTTGTCAAGAGTATTCCTCAAGTCGGACTCGGTTGCACACCGGTCGAGTGCATCAAGCTGGCACTGAACCCAACGGAACCTGGGAATAAATCAGGTTAGTTGCGAACTGAGGCGATGCTTTATCTTACCTTCCGTCCGCTTTTCGAGCCAACATCTCGCCAATTTCCATTTTCGTCTTTCGATCAGCTAACCTTAAGTGCTTGCGTGAGTCTAGTTCCTGCTCGATATGCAGTGCTATGTCCTCAGCCAACTCTTTTCCCAGGTTCTCCATGGAGAGCGATGGAAATGGGGAAAGATGACGTTGAATGATCGAGTCAGGTCGGCTTGTCACCAATAGACGAACATCACCATGAAGTTCGACGAGATTGCGCGAGAGTGCGTCGATATCTGTACATTCATCTACCGCATCGATGACCACGATGGGCAGATGATCAAAATATCTTGCGGCCAGCCATACAAGTTCGCAGAGCTTATCGAGACTACTGAGCGATAGAGTACCCTCGCCTTTCCGTTGTAGTATTTTGCTCGGGAGGTCGCCGGGGTCGACAACAAGGTCCAACATATGGCGGAACAACTGAGAGAGTAGGGAACGCATGAGCTCCGTGGGATTCATTGACCGCTGATCGCGAAAGTCACAGTAGAAGAATACGAGAACTTCTCCATCGTGTAGGGTCTTCTTGAGGTACTCAATTGTGGAAGCACTGCAAAATATCGAAACCAGAACGAGTGAACGATGGACAAACTCACACAAAAACAGACTTTCCACAACCAGCTGAAAATTTACAGAAAATCTTGTATCAGCCATGATAAATCATAGAGAGCGAGGGCACACACCTTTACCGTTCAACCACAACGATTGCTCCCCACCTGGCCTCCACCTTTCATAGGCAGATGTCTCGGAGAACCACATGCATGTTCCTTCTCGACGCAGTTGGAGAGTATCATGATGCTTCTGCATGCAATCCAACGCATCAAGCCATCGAATGACCTCTTCCAATATTTTTTCTAACGACAGGTATGTTAATAAATTGGTGTGGCGAGGTTTCAACACACTTACGGTTGGTATTCTTCTTGTGTGCTTGTTTTGGGTCCAATAAATGACCGTCCTCAGGTTCGCCTTCTGGACCGTCTTCTCTCGCTGTATGGTATTCCTCTTCCGTGTCTGTTGTTACACTATTGAGACTGCGTTTAAGGACCAAATACTCAATTTTCCACGTATGAAACATACATGTTTCTCTGGGTTGCGCGGGTCGGCTGAGGGTCGTGATGTGTTTCTGATGTGCGATTTAGAACCCCTTCTCGGTTCCTGAATGTTTCAAATAGCGAGTCAGGTCAACATTTGGAAGACGTGACGAAAGGACTCACCAAACATCGCGTGCGAGCAAGAAATGAAAGTGGTTCTTGTGTTTGCTAAAGCGGGACATGCACGCAGTGAGCATGTCTTTGCTCGGCCGACGTGGTCGGGGATGGGCCCTGTCAGGCCGAATATTGCCGTCTTCCTGCAGTATGTCGTGGGTGTCTTTCAGTTTTTCCAAACATAATTGTGGCCCTCCGCTCGATAGCCAGTCGACTATTCGGTCATCGATGGTAAACCGATTGAGGGTGATAGCATCGAGGATTGTACGCGAAAACGTGTGGATTGCGTCTAGTTGGTCAAAGAACTCTTGAACCTGGAGTGTAAAATGTTGATTGTTCGTTTGGTTACTCGTCCCGCATGCCGACGTTGAAGAAGAGCGAATTTGAGTAGAGATGTTTGCAATGTTTATGAAGGTTTGCTGGTAGCGGTCCAATATACGTTCCGCCAACATTATACGATGAGGAGGAGATCGAACGAGCGTCTGCTGTGGCTCAAGGCTCACCGAAGATCGTAAATAATCCTGTGCGTAGTCAGATCGGATTCGTGGGGGTTTGATCGGATTGTTCCGGCTTCGGTCGCCTCCCCAACCAAATAAATGTACGGCCTTGGAGGTGTACGGACACCCCGTGGAGACTCTCTTCGTTCTCGCAAGGCCATCGCACGAAGTCAACAAGGACCGCAAATGCGCCTCAACCATGTCCCATCGCTCTTGCCTCCCACCCGAGCCGATACACTGGATTGGCGCAACCAACCCACGATCATCTCACGTACGAGAAGTTCATCGCTGCCGTGAGCAGTTGCTATTCTCCTGACTTGAACGAACACTTTACCCCGCCTTTTCCCGCCTCGCAGCTACCCGCAGCCGTCTTGACTCGCCGCTACTCTTCCCTCAGTGAGCGCCAACATGAACCGTAATTCCTGGCTCTGAGTCAAATTGTGACTGGCAACAACGTGATCGTCATGTCATCGTTACCGCTTCCGACCTCATCCTGCCTGCTACCGGCGACCCAGCACCATCATTAGCGTTGCACGTGCAGCTAGTCCCCCGCATTTGTTCGAGCTCATTCTCGTGAGTCTCACCCACGCCCGAATGCACACCCTATCCCAATCCACTTGACATCCTCATGTTCGCTGTGCATATGCCCATTACTGTCATCCTCCCAACACGCCCGGATGCTTCACTCACTCTCCCGGCATCACGTCCGCCTTCTGGGATCCCCGCCTGTGTATCCTCATGGACAGTAAATACCGGCACACGTCAGTGATGGTGACGCCAACGCGATGGTCATGTTGACGCAGTGATCATTGCGTCATCGTCATTCACCCCGATCCTGGCCGGTCCTCACCTTGCTTTCGCCTTCCCCTTGCTCCATGACCCTGGACCACACGACTAGCGCGCACTATTGCGGTCGTCATGTGTTGTTTCAGATACACGAGTAGGTGGCAATGCGGCGTGAGCATACGGCAGAATCTGCAGACGGGCCGTGCGCATCGGAAGGGTGGTTGTCCTCGTTAGGAGGACGAGGGCGAGGGGGCTTGGATGGGGCACAAGTGAAGCTAGGATGAGGCCCTGGCAAGGCCTGCTCGAGGCCCAACAAGCTGGGTCTGGAACGCTGTCTCGTGCAAAAACGGAGGTATCGCAAACGCCGGCGCAATACCACTATGTTCCCTGTTAACAATTCCCGACACTCCTTCAGGACACCGCAACAACGAATGTTATATTATCCGACCCGCTCCGCCTTTGCCCAGCTCGTTTCCCCGTGGACGGTGCCACAATGTTCATTACACCAATTCTGCTATCAGAACCGTCGAAACCACTTTGCCTTCTTGCATGAACAGCTCACCCTGACGCCCTTTAAAGCCGTAGTCCCGGCCACAGCCCAATTGAAATGGAGCGGAGGCCCTGGATACCATCTAACCAGTCGCCGAACGCGTCTTTTCATTCGCAACCACTAAGAGCGGCTTGCTGTTTTCCACCGGAAAGTTACCCTCGTCTGGATGGTGCGCACTTACCGCTGCACACCTCTTGCATCTGCCCTCGTCCCGCGGTTCATCTCGAACTCGCAGGAGCCATACGTCCACAACCTTCGGGGGATTCGCGGCTGAGGAATTCGACAAGACGTTTGGTTCTTCTGCCACGCCCAAGCGGTCCAACCGCCATGGTGGCATCCTGTTTGCATTGCTGGACAGAAAGATGATTGAAGGAGCCACGGGATGACATAGATGAGATGGATGGAGGAACATGTGCAAAGGGGTGACGTGTGTAATAACAGAGTTACGGAGCAGGCTAGTCCTCGTCTCAAAGCAGACCCCCCCCCATCCATACATCTTGACCATAGTTACGGTGATCTAACGTGTCCATCCCCCAAACAAATGATGCGGTACGGTGCGCCTGCCATGCGTTGACAACAAGACATCTACCCTTAGGTCCGTCTTTGTCGCGCACCACCATGCTTGCTTGGGTTTCTTCCCCTGGAACATCCTCTTTGTCCTGCGGTCCGTCCGCAAACAAGATCGCACTGACAACGCCGTTGTGGCCTGACGCCACCGACAATCCAAACGCCGTGTCGATCTCACTTCCGCGTCTCGAAGGTCGCGGGCATACAGCTTCCGCAAACTCGAGATGAATTAAAGGACCAACGTGAACGTGGGCGCAGATTGCAGTGAAACGAACAGAGCGGATACCAGTCGGATGTTGAGACATACCCACCCCATGTTGAGCAGGGTGTTCAAGAGCACCGCGAGTAGGATGCTATGTGATCACGTAGCGATGTGGGGCGCATCGGAAACGAAACGAGGTGGACGTACACGATAAAGTACACGATGCCTTCTCTCACTGTGAAGCAGGCTCAAATTCGCATCGGGGTTTTCCTCTGCGCACAATGTAAAATCGAGTATTTAACTAGTATGGGCTGAACCTATCAAGTAGCATCCATGAGATGGATCTATGTTACACATGCCTACACTTCCCATAGAATATACAACACATCCCACTTCATCTGCGATGATTCCGAAGGCGTACACCTCGAGAAGAGCGGCAAGGACGATCATTGAACGATTGTACGAGACCTACACAGAGAATCATTGCCACTGTTTCCGCAAACATCTGGCAGTTATTCATCGGAGCCGCACATAGGATCTCACATTCTGCAGCGGTCAGAAAAGCCATTCCAGCCCAAATGGCAACAATGTATGTGACACAACCTAATGCCCATGAACTGAAAATATATGAATGATACCGAATGACTGAACTCACGGCTATTAATTCATGACCATTGGGTGCAAAGCGCATCGATCAGCCTGAGGGGAGGCCAAAGTCGAAGCGTGAACGCTTACGTCTACATGGATCAAGCATGCAATTCAATCACTAGCAATGCTAATTCTCACCTCTTCCGAGCCGGGGAAGGTACTCCCCATTGCAAATCATGCTCTGCGTCGGCTTGATAGCCTCAAAGTCTTGCCTCGCTAAACACAGAGCGCCTTTATGCTAGTGAACTGATAAGCGAGATCCTCGTGTTTTTTCCTGTGATGAACATACAAGAAACGGATCAGACCATCGTAACACGTCTGGAACAGATGTCATTACGAAGTTGTAGAAACAGCCGAGGCACGGACCAGAACACTTATCGTGGAAACGCGTGTCCAATATTTCCTCTACAGTTATGTTAGAGACGTGATCACTCGAGGAATATCGTCCACTGACCCAAATGTACTCGATATATGCAGTATTGGATCAGTGACTCAATTTAAGCGTCACGAACGAGCACTTCATCCGGAACAGTGAGGACTGGCCCGTGGTTTGTTGAGGCTCAGGCACCATGAAGATACAGATGCAGAAGTGTGTTACGCACCGTAATCGTATCCGATGGCAGTGAGCATTAGGGCTGTGTGGCACGTGGTCAGTACGGAAAGGTGGCAATGTGAACCAACATACGGGTCGCATGATCATTGAGTCGAATGTCTTGGGCAACAAGCTGTAGTGTGGAAGCTATGACTCGAGTCTCTGACATCCCACACGAGAACGGGGGTCAATACTACAAGCAACGGGTGGATATCCGAGGTTATAAGCCAAACCTGAAGGCAGTGGCCGTCTGACACCGTGACCTGAAGTGAATCAGCCTGTGGGTTCCACGAGAATTGGGCACAGCAGGCATGCAAGACACATAGTCGTCCAGCGCGCAGGGGCCTCCGGGCGAGAAATCGGGTCGTCGTCATTGGCGCTATTACAGCGACTTTCAAAGCGATGCGGAAAAACGCATTTCAGAAAGTTGATCGCTTAGAATTGTCGAGCCAGGACCCCAAAGGATTGTCACATGTGTGACCTGTGTCGTTTGTGGCTTGGTTGGGTTGACGAGCACCCACAATGTCGCCGCCATGGCTCCCCCACAGCATGCTGGAGATCCTAAC
>JBBPUI010001134.1:0-11912 GCA_038094615.1 Heimioporus aff. retisporus | reverse complement strand
ACATCTACCAAACCCCTTCCACCTTTCACACCTCCTCCTACCATGTCCACCCTCTCAAAACCAGTTGAACTTCATATCAGCTCTCCTGATGCCTTTGATGGCAATTACACCAAAGCCACCATCTGGTTGGACTCTGTTCAAACTTACCTTCTCATCAATGAAGAGGTCTACAACACTGAAGCAAAAAGGATAGCCTTTGCCCTCTTCTACATGAAGTCTGGAGCTGCCTTGATTTGGGCTTCCTCTTTTCATAAAAATGCTTTCACCCTCAAAACTGATGGGAATCCTAAAGGTTTTGGTGATTTCAAAGATTTTGTCATTGCCTTCAAAACCACCTTTGAACACCACAGCACTCGAGCCCTGGCTCTCAACCCAACGCATGAGTGACAATGCTGGCATTTCCAAACTTACTTCATTCATTTTGGAATTCCTGCAACAAGGTCCAGATCAGCAAGATCATGGATGAAAACATTCTTATTGGGTATTTCTCTACTGCCCTCCCCATCTGCCTTATGTGTCACATCATGTCCATGGACACCATTCCCACCAAAATTGATGAATGATACTCTAAGGCTGTTCATTTCCTCACCCAATGGGGAAAAGCTGAAGACATCACCAAAAGGAACCAGTCCAGTTCCTCTACCTATCATTTGTTCTCCTTGTTCTCCTCCTCCCACCCCTCAAAGGATCCTGATGCCATGGATGTCAATGCCATCAAAATTGGCAAACTTACCCCTGAAGAATGTCACTGATGCATTGCAGAAGGATGCTGCTTCCAATGCTGGAAGATTGGTTATCTTTCTGGCAAGTGCTCCACCTTCCCCTCAAGCAACCCAAGGCTAAAGAAGACTTTGGAGAAGAAGGTTAGAAAGGTTGAAGAAGTTCCCCAGCTGAGAGAAGTTAAAGACGATGATGATGAAGAAACAGTGGCTTAGATTTCCTTTGCCATCCTTGGTGAGGATTTTGAAATGGAGGGCATACTCTAATGCAATGACCCTCCTTTTCTTGTGCATCTGTACTTGTATCATCAATAACCAAACAGTCTATGCAAATCCCTGTTCACATCGTCAAACCTGTGCACTTGAAAGCCATTGGTACTTGTGCTCTGATTGACTCAAGAGCACAAATCTCTTGCATAGACTGGAACTTTGTCCAAAAATACAAACTCCCAAAAACCAAACTCACCATCCCCATCACTGTCAACAATACTGACCAATCTGCCAACAAGAATGGTCAAATTCATTTCACCACCTCCCTCTTCATCCACATAGGATCCATGGCCCACCAAGTCACCTTTTATATCCTCAACCATGGAAAAGAAAATGTCATCCTTGGACTCCCTTGGCTTAAGGAAGTCAACCCCACCATTGACTGGACCTTTCAGGAGTTGTCCATTTCCCTGGAATCTAACCAATTGGATTGTCTCTATCAGAAACACACCCAACCTCCTCCTCCAACTCCCATGACCCCTACCCCTTGACCCCCTCATCATATCAATGTCAACACCTTCTGGGATGGACAACTCTTTGATTACATGCAGAAAGAGACCTAGCAACAACATCTCCTTCACAACCACAGTGTTTGAGTCATCTAATGGATTATCTGCTGTGGTTCTCACTTCATTCCAAATGCCACAATTGCTAAACTCACCACCACCACAGAACTTACCATGGCTGCTGAGAAAGCAAAACCCAAGCCAATCATTCTGCAGGAATATGCCAACTTCACTTCAGTCTTCTCAAAGGAAGCAACCAACCATGTTCCCCCCAGCTGACCTTATGATCATGAGATCAACCTCAATGAAACTTTCACTCCCAAGATCGGCAAACTTTACCCTCTTTCCCCTGATGAAAAAGTGGCCACTAAGGCCTTCCTTGACAAAACCTTACAGCTGGCAAGATCTGCCCCTCAAACTCCCCACAAGCCATCCCTTTCTTCTTCATCAAAAAGAAGGATGGAGGCCTACACCCCTACCAGGATTATAGATACATCAATGAGCATACCATTCAAGATGCCTACCCTCTTTCCCTCATCTCCAACCTTGTTGACAGACTCAAGGGAGCTAAAGTCTTCACTAAGTTCAACGTTTGATAGGGCTACAATAACGTCTGTATCAAAGATGGTCATCAATGGAAAGTGGCCTTCATCACCCACAAAGGTCTTTTTGAACCCACTGTCATGTTCTTCAGACTTTGCAACTCCCCTGCCACATTCCAACAGTTTATGAATGACTCCTTCAGAGACATGATTACTGAAGGATGGCTTGTCATCTACATGGATAACCTCCTGATCTTCTCTCCTGATGTCAAAACCCATGAGGAACATACAAAGAAAGTCCTCCAACAAATGAAGGAACTCAACTTTCATCTGAAACTCAAGAAATGCAAGTTTGCTGCCTTGGAAGTCAAGTACTTGGGTATGATTGTGTGCCCAGATGAGCTTGCCATGGACCCAGTCAAACTCAATGGCATTTGGGAATGGCCCACCCCTTCCAAGGTCAAGGATGTCCACTCCTTCCTTGGCTTCACCAACTTCTACTGACATTTCATCCCCAATTACTTTAACATCGCTTGACCCCTCCTCAACCTCACCAAGAAGAACCAACCCTGGAACTGGTCCCCTTCTTGCCAAGATTCCTTCAATGAGCTGAAGAAACTCTTCCTCTCCCAACTGATCCTCCACCTCCCCAACCCTGCCTGACCCTTCGCCATCACTACTGACACCTCAAAATATGCTTCAGGAGGCATACTTTTTCAAACTGATGTCAATGGTGACTGGTATCCCTGCCCCTACCTATCACAATCCTTCTCCCCCACAGAACAAAACCACAATATCTATGACAGGGAACTCCTTGCTGTTATTCATGGTCTCAAAGCATGATAACATTATCTTCACAGCTTCCCTTTTCAGATTCAGGTTTTCACCAATCACAAGAACCTGACATACTTCTGTCAACCCCAGAAACTCAATCATTGACAGGCTCAATGGTTACTTGATATCTCTGACTTTGACCTTCATCTCACCCATGTCCCTGGGACTTCTCTCACCACCCCTGATGCCCTATCTCACCACCCCAACCTCCTCCCCACCACTAATAATGACAATGACAATATCACACTCCTTCCAGACTCCCTCTTTGTTAATGTCATTGATGTTGCCCTACAAGAATAGCTGGCCTCCTCCTCTGTCTCTGATCCCCTCATGCTAGATGCACTGCATGCCACCACTAGGGATGTCCCTGCTCTCTTTTGTGCTCAACTCTCTAACTGGCAGTACAATGCCAGCATTCTCACCTACCAAGGCCATGCCTATGTTCCTCCCAGCGTCCACAAATCTGTCATTGAATGACACCATGATCACTTCACTGCTGGCCACCCTGGTTACCTGAAAACTCGCCAGCTCGTCACCTTTGAATTCTGGTGGCCTGGCCTGGCTCAGTTTGTCCAAAAGTACATTGAGGGCTGCACCTCCTGCCAGTCAGCTAAGACCAACACTCATCCCACCATCCCTCCTTTATCACCAATCACCTCTTCCTGCTCCCACCCCTTCCAACAGGTTTCCTGTGACTTAATCACCAATCTCCCCCTTTCCAATGGCTTTGATACTCTTTTGGTCGTGGTAGACTATGGGCTTACTAAGGGAGTGATTCTCTGTCCTATGAAGAAATCTGTCTCCACTGAAGGAATTGCCTTCCTCTTTTTCCACAAGGTTTACACTCGGTTTGGCTTGTACAACAAAATCATCTTGGATTGTGGTCCCCAGCTTACCTCTGTCTTTGCCAAGGAACTTGGATGACTCCTCAGATATGACCTCTCCCTCTCCACTGCTCACCATCCTCAATCTGATGGAGAAACAGAACATGTCAATCAAGAAGTTGAAACTTATCTCTGCATCTTCTGCAGCAACTCCCCTTCCACATGGTCCCAAATGATCTCCCATGCCAAATTTGCCCACAACCACCACCCTCACTCCATCACCAGCAAATCCCCCTTCTTCCTCACCTATGGCTTTGAACCTTGTCCTCTCCCCACTGTTATTGCCAAATCCAACCTCCCTGCAGTCAAAGAACAACTGAAGACCCTCTCTGCTGCTCAAGATGAAGCTCTGGCTGCCCATGAACTTGCTAGACAGGTTATGAAAGCTCACTCCCATGGCAAATTTACCCCTTTCCATAAAGATAACAAGGTTTGGCTAGAAGCCTGCAACCTGAAACACCTTATCTCCCATCTGAAGTTTGCTCCCAAGCAAGAAGGATCCTTTACCATTGTCCAGGTACTATCTCCACTTGTTTACAAACTCCACCTTCCTCATACCTGGAAAATTCACAACATGTTCCACACTTCCCTCCTATCATCCTATCACAAAAACGACATACATGCCCCAAACTTCCCTTCCCCCCACCTGACCTTATTAATGGAGAAGAAGAGTATGAAATGGAAAAGGTGATCTGACACAAAGGAACTCCAAACAACCACCACTTCCTGGTCCGATGGAAAGGATACTTGGCCAAAGAAGACTCCTGGCTTCCTTAATCAGAGTTCAAACATGCCAAGGAAATCCTTTCAGACTATAAGAACCTTCACCCCTCCATTTTCCCTTCATCCCCTTCTCCACCATCATCCTGTCACAATGCCAAATGTCTCCTCTAGTTGCCCTTCCTCTGTTGAAGCCAATGCAGGCTGGAACCCATCTCCTGAACTCCATTGCCTTGAAACCTTGGACCATGCCTGGGACAGCCCATGGCTCCCCTCTCCCATTACTACAGAACCTGTCATCAACCCCCCTCCCTTTGCTTCTCATATCCACTGCAACCTTTTCTCTTCTGTTCAACAGGGACATATGCTTTTGTTTCTTGATAACCCTAATCTTCGTATTTCTCTTCACAATCATTTAGAACCTTCATCTCCCCTTCACTCTCTTTTTTATATATATTACAAACTTTTCCACCTTTGATCTCATGCTGACCTTATCACCAATGACACTGCCTGCATGCATCACTCATTCTGCATCCTCAAAACCCACCACACCCTCCTGGACCTCATTATTTCTGCATCAATTGGAGATGGACACTTTGACATCAGATATTCAACACTACATGGAGTACCTTAACATGAGATCCAATGCTAACAAACGATCTCCTGAGGCTTCTAGCGAACCCTTGACTCCTGAGGAGTTAGCTTCCATCAAACAAACTGAGATAGCATGGAACAGAGAAAGGAATTGCCCCTTACCAAAAAACCACCCTCTTTATAGTAGGGCTTGTTTTCATTACCACCACCTCTCTCACATCAGGGCCAACTGCATCTATTACCATTGCCCTCATTGCAACCAACACACTCCTGGTCATTCCACATACCAATGTCCACTCCTTCATCATCAATCTCCAGCTCCCCTCATCCCCTTCTCCTCATCCTCCTCTTACTCCTCTTGTGGTTCATGAAGGTCTTGTGCTTCATCTTCCACTTCCACTTGTCCCCTTGCACAACAACTTTCCTCTCCCTCAATCCCTCACACTCCCCTCTTCATTCCCCCTCCCTCTGGTCATCATCGCCAACATCTCCTTTCTTCCAATGCTGAGCTTTATCACCTTTCTGGCATGCCCACCAAAGGATCCTTAGATATCAATGAAGAATGGGAATACCCTGATTACAATGCCTCCGCCTATGCCAACATGACTGGCTCTCCTGGTGGTGATCACTGCATGGACTTGTAATTTGTTCCCTTTTCATCTCTCTGTTTCTCACTGTGGTTTCGAATGTACTCCAGGGGTAATGTTACGATTTGCCCCCATTCTTTTCTTTGTCATTTGTGTTTGTCATACATTGGCATAACCTGATGCTTTTCTTTCAATAGAGTGCTCTAGAACATGCAACATGTTCATCACATACCATTATCTTTGTTATCTTGCTTCCCATTCTTTTCAAATATTCTTCACTCAGTCGTAGTTGTTCCATAACCTTCTATGGCCTTCTATTGCACAGTATATAAGCCTAAGTACTTCATCTCTTGTACTCTAGTTTAGTCCTGCTCAATTCTACCTTGTCCCCTTTGCTCCCCTCACCAGAACTTGCTGTTACCCCTTTGGTAGACAGACTAACCTTCAAACCACCTACTATATGTCCTAGTAGGAAGAACCTTTGACCCTATGTGGCAAGTCCTTCATCTTATTTTGAACCTTTGACCCCATGTTCTAGTTCTTTGAGCCTACACTCATTCCTACCCAGACCAAGTGTAACAATTATGATGCCTCTGCTTACATCAGCAAACCAGCCCATGTACTAGTTTTAACCCCCAGCATCCACAGACTTCTCCAGCACTGACAGCACTGGCCAGACTGTGACAGCCTTTTCCAGACCATGATAGCTTCTTCCAGATGTGACAGTGATGACCAATCAGGGGTAATTGACAAATGTGTATTATGTAAACAATATGTAAGCAATAAACATGTTCACCAGACTATTTCAGTGATGACTAATCAATGTTTAATCAACATATATGTATAATGTTACGCAGGGCGTACCTCAAGTGGGTCGAGACTAGGTCGAAAGACTTACCAACGAGCAGGACACTCACGAAGAGGTACAACTCAGCTCGAAGGGACGAAGTGACGAGGGACCACGCCAAGAAGGCGGACTAAGGACTAAGGGACTGAGGAACTGAGGGACTGAGAGTGACTCAAGAGTACGCTAGATTGCGCAGATCGAGAATAGAGTACATCGTGGTAGACAAATGGACTATATACTAGACGACGCGTAAGCGTAGAATGTCTTAGAAGGTGAAGGAATAAAGGACGCGTCAGCGTCGAGTAAACAAGAATGAGTCAGAAGGACGCGTCAGCGTAGAGTAAGCAAGAATGAATAAGAAGGACGCGTTAGCGTCGAGTAAGCAAGAATGAGTAAAAAGGATGCGTAGCATCGAAGTAAGAACCATCACAAAGGTGTGCGAGGAGCACTCTAACGAAAAGGAAGAGTGAACAAAAGATAGGATGTGATCGACAAGAGAACAACTGTAACATTACCCCCGTCCAAGCCTTGAAGTCCCTGACCTCAAGATCAAGCCGAGTCCCCAAAAGAGGGTGAAGGATACACAGTTGCCGCCTGAGAAGGAGTAAAATGTTCAAAAGGACAATCAGAGAGGATATGTCCGGCCTCATCGCAGCGGGAGCAGGTGCGAGTTGGACAGAAACGATCCGAATGACCCCAGCGAGAACAAGCAGTGCACTGGATAGTGAAGCAAACATAGGACGGATGTCCAGGAGCATATTCATGACAAGAAGGGCAGCGGTATTCGGGGCAATCCTCACGATAGTGGCCCGAAAGGTGGCAATGGAAACAAGTCGTGGACGAGGTCGCAGGAGTACGAGTGATGGGGGAGGTAAGAGTGCGGACCGCGGATGAGAGGATACGACGTCCAGAGGAGCTTCGGAAGAACTGGATATGTTCTCGGTTAAGGGAGAGAACGTGTTGGTTAACGAAGAAGCCATCGGAGCAGAGCGGAGGGTCGTTGACATGGTCATGAGGGATCAATCGGGAGGAGGAGAGGCGAGAGGCAAGTGTTGGGGCGGCAGAGGTGTCAGGAGGGGCAATCGGCAGAGGAGGAGGAGAGGCGGGAGTGGAGAGGAAGGTAGAAGTGGCAACAGTGGGGACGGCGGTAAGAGAATTGAGATATCTGTCCTGCACATCACGAGGAAGAGAAAGATAAATGCGGCGAAAGGTGGGATAAAGAGTAGAAGGGTCAAGTCGTTCAACGAAAGTATGAAAACCATGAAGGTGAAGAATAGATAGAATTCGGTCAGGAAGGCGGTTAATCAAAAGACGAAGAGGGAGTCCAAAAGCTGCAGGAAGATCGGAAGGGGCAGCCTGGAAATGATACGATTGTACTTTTGAAATGTCAAAGAAAAGGCGTACGAGTTCCTGGGAGACCTCATCCTCGTTATAGAGGGGATCAGTCTCGAGGGCGTGGACGAGGGTAGGTTCGGCGAGGATGGCGGCGTAGAGGGTGTAGATGGCGGAGGTGGGTAAGAAGGTGGGTTGTACATGTCTGGAACGCAGTGGAGAGGAAATGGAAAGTAGAGAAGAAGCAGGAGACGAGGAATAGGCGGACATAGCGAAGGAGGCGGAGAATAGGGAGTATGAAGAGGTTTACAAAGAGGGAAAAATAGAAGACGACAAGGATCATACGACGGAGTTTTAGTAATTTTTGATGTGAACGGGACAATCTGCGAAACGGCAAAAGTATTCGTGTTCTAGAAAATGAGAAGAGGATAACGTGGGATGACGAAGAAGAAACCAGCGGCGAGCTTTAGCACGTGGAGAGAACAGTTGTAAATATGCAAGTTCGATGGGGATTGGGTCCATGCTATCGTAAGGCGTGAGTCTGTTTATAATCGGAAAGGATGTCCTTGGCATGACGGAGATTAATTTCAGGTTCCCAGGTGTTTTCAGATGCTGAATAACCTTTCCACGCGGTCAGGTACTGATAGCGGCCAGGGGATCCCTTGTGTGCGAGAATTCCGTCTACTTCGTATTCTTCCTCGCCGTCAATAACGTCAGGAGGCGGTGTGGGGAATGAAGGACCATGTGCATCTGTGGAGCGGAAGGAGGAAAGAAGGGTGGCGTGGAAGACGTTGTGGATTTTCCATGTGGGAGGAAGACGAAGGCGGTAAGACAGGGGAGATAGTACCTGAGAAATCTCGAAAGGGCCCAGCCGTTTGGGTGCGAGCTTCTTAGAAGGGTAGGGGATGCGGAGATTAGTGGCTTCTAGCCATACCTTATCGCCGACCCTCCACGGGGAGAACTTCCGGGTGCAGTGTTGGATCATGAGGCGTCGGGCGGATTCGTGTGCTGCCAATGCTTCTTTTCGGGATTCTTCCAGGGCGGTGAGACGGGAGGAGAGAGCAGGAATGAAGGTTTTTCCGAGGGGAGGGTAAGCGCGGGGGTCATAGCCTAACATGAGGGAGAAAGGGGATGTTTTCGTGGAGGAATGGGGGGAGGAGTTGTGAAGGAATTCGGCGGAGGAGATGAATGAAGCCCAAGAGTGAGGTTGGTTACCACAGAATAGTCGAAGATATGTTTCGATTTCCTGATTGACCCGTTCGGTTTGACCGTCAGTCTGAGGGTGGTATGCGGTGGATAATCGAACGTCGTAGTGTAGTAGGCGGGCTAGTTCTCTGGCGAAGGCGGATGCGAATTGGGGGCCACGATCAGAGATGATGGAGTCGTGGAGGCCAAAGCGTTTGAAGACGTTGTTGTAGAATAGGAGGGCTACTCCCGCAGCGTCAATGGTTTTGGAACATGGCATGAGAATTACCCCCTTCGAAAGTCCGTGGTCGACCACGACCAGCAACGAATCAAAACCGGCAGAAAGAGGAAGGTCCGTAATGAGGTCCATGGAGAGTTGGCGGAAAGGGAGAGACGAGGACGAGGGAATGGGGGAGAGGGGGGGTGTCGTGGGGTGTGTGTTGGCCTTGGATTGTTGGCAGAGGGCACAACCAGCAATGAAATTCCTGACGAAAGTGGACAAACCGGGCCACCAAAAGTCGCGCTCGAGGAGGGCTTTGGTCCGGAAGAAGCCCATGTGGCCTGTGGTGGGGGATGTGTGGAAGGAGTGAAGCAGAGCGGAGCGAGAGGTGGGGGGAACATAGAGTCGATTGCGGAAGTACAAGTGGCCATTGTCGAATGACCAATCATCGGGGGAGGAACGAGGGAAGAGAGATGAATTATCCTGTAGGGATTGGAGCGCACGAATGACAAGGGGGTCGGAGGAGGAGGATCGGCGAATGCTATCTGCGAGGGCGAGGTCGAGGGCGGAGATGACGACTGGGTCGGGAAGGATGGAGGAGACGTTGTCTAGAGAGGTGTCCACCTCGACATTGCGAGATAACGCATCCGCAGGGGCCATGCGAGAACCTGGGGTAACCTGCCAGACAATATCGAAGTCCTGGAGGTGAAGAGACCAGCGAGCCTGTCGGCGAGAGAGCTTTCGAAGGTCCTTGAGGTAAGAGAGGTTCTTGTGATCAGTGATGATGGTTACCGGGTGAGGGGTGCCCTGGAGGTATTGTCGCCATTCTTGGAGGGCAAGAATGACTGCTAGAAGTTTGCGATCGTAGATGTCGTAATTTCGTTCGGCAGAAGTAAACGTCTGGGAAAAATAGGTGCACGGGTGCAAATCACCATTGGTGTCTGCTTGGAGAAGAACTGCGCCGGCCGCTAGGAGGGAGGCATCGGTCATGACGGTGAAGGGTCGAGAGACGTCAGGGAATACGAGGACTGGGGAGGAGGAGAAGCGAGTTTTCAGGGAGTCAAAGGCCCGTTGTTGGAGAGGGGTCCAAAGCCATGGTTCGTCTTTGCGAGTGAGGAGGGTGAGGGGGGCGACCAAATTGGAGAAGCCAGGGATGAATTTGTGGTAGAAGTTTGCAAACCCCAAGAAGGAACGGATGCCTTTAACCGAGGTAGGAGGTTTCCAATCAGCGATGGCAGAAAGCTTCGTTGGGTCCATATGTATACATCCTTGGCCAATGACTAAACCGAGGTATTCCATCTGAGGGGAGTCGAAGGTGCACTTGGATATTTTCAATGATAGGTTATTCTCGCGAAGACGTTGGAGGACTCGTTTGGTACGGGTGTGATGGAGGTCGAGGTCGTGCTGGGTGTGGATGCCAATGTCGTCCATGTAGATTTTCAGCCAGCCTTCAGCGATCATATCAGCGAAGATGTGGTTCATGAAGGCCTGGAAGGTGGGGGGAGCATTGTTGAAGCCGAAGAACATAACCGTAGGTTCGAATAGGCCAAGGGGGGTGATGAATGCTGCCTTCCATTGGTCGTCCTCGCGTAACCGAATGTTGTTATACCCCCATCGAACGTCAAACTTGGTGAAGAGGGTGGAATTCTTCATGTCGTCGATGAGTTCCGAGATGAGGGGTAGTGGGTAGGCGTTGCGAATGGTGTGTGAGTTAAGATATCGGTAGTCCTGGCAGGGGCGAAGGGTTCCATCCTTTTTGGGTACGAAGAAGAATGGGGAGGCCTGGGGGGATTTCGAGGGGACAATTCGACCGGTTTTCAGATTTTCTTCGATGAACGTTCGGCAAGCTTCCTTTTCGGCCGGGTTGAGAGGGTAGATCTTGGCAATCTTTGGAACGAAAGATGGCTTTAGGTCGATGGAATGGTCGAAAGAACGGTGAGGGGGTAGAGTTTCGAACATTTTCTCCGAGAAAACGTCAGTAAAATCAGCACACCAGGAGGGGAGTTGAGTTTCCTTGGGTAGGTTCTGCTGCGCTAATTGAGTGGACAGGGTGATCTTTCCGAGATGTTGGGGGTAGGTTTCGTCAACATCCTTCCAGGGCGGACGCTCACTAGGAGGTACCACAGCGTCCTGGAGAGTGAGGGTGTTGGCGGACCAATCGATGATGGGGTTACGTTTCTTCAACCAAGTCATTCCCAAAATGATGCGAGAAGAGCCCAGGGAGGTAACGAGGAAAGTGATCTTGTCAGAGAGGTCGGGGAAGATGACGTTTGCAGTGATAGAGAAACGGATGGTTCCCTGGTGATTGGGAGTTCCGTCCACGTTGTATGCCGTGAGGGGTTGAGGGAGTTTTCGGATGGCTTTTCGGAGTTTTGGTACTAGGGAGACATCGATGAAGTTGTTGGTGGCACCACAGTCTACAAGAGCAGTGGTGGTAACGGTTTGTGACTCAGTGTGTAGGCGAACAGGGAGGCGTAAGGTTCGTTCATTGGAGAGACCTACTATTACAGTGTCGATATCTAGGGAAGGAGACGTTACAACTTCTTCCCTTACTGAAAACCCGGAGTGGAATCATCCTTAGCTTCTTCGAAGCAAAGTTTGAGTGTCTGTAGGATTTCTCCCTCATTTTTGCCAGTGGTTTTGAGCTCAGAGACATAGGTTTCGAGGGCGAA
>JBBPUI010001133.1:0-11921 GCA_038094615.1 Heimioporus aff. retisporus | reverse complement strand
GTGACGTATAGCATTATGACGTATGCACTCCGAATCGGGAACGCGCCCTCGAGCTCGCTTGCGGCGACGTCGCTCTTGATCATCAGCACCATACCCCCCTTCGTGATCGTCCCGCGCCTCATCTTGCATTTGCGGCATCTTCACGCGTGCGAGCTGCGCAGCGTAAACGGGACAGTGGCAGACTCGGCATTCTCTACGGCTATGGGTGTGCTCGCGTTTGTGGACCACGTGCAAGAAGAATCGGTCGATGCCGATGAAGGCGCGGCAGCGGACACGGGGCGATGATACAGAGATGGGCACCACGATGCGTTCGAGACGACCATGACGATCACGTCTATCCGTTAGTCTTTCCAGGTCCCGTGCGCGCTGCGCGCGCGATGTCATGTATCGATACCGCGATAGTGTACATACTCATACTACGTGTACGAGAGTCTGTACGTCGGATGACGCCGTTCGGTCTTTCGATAGGGCGTACAGGACAATAGAGTAATTGATCCGGTCGACATCGACACGACGATGCAGTGATCGCCATACAGGACAGTGATCCAGTAACTGAAATTGAGACAATGTTTGTTGTGGACACCATCACGAGAGGGCCCACTCGTGGTGTGGAAATGAAAAAGTCGAGAGACACCTGCGCGGCATTAGATGCTAGATCTGCATGTAGGTTAAGTCACATATACGTGCGTAGATCCAAAAGCACCTGATCATGACTGCGGTGAGCGATGATCACGTTTTGTTGATATGATCACGAGGAACCTGCCGGTCCTATCTGTGGTCGGTGACTTCATCGAAACCCGGATGAAAACTGAACATGCAGGTCAAAGAGTATAGAATACAGTGGAATCTTGTTCACCTATAACACCGGGCCCAGGGAATTGATCATTGTTTACGATGACCTTGAAAAATGTCTTCCAGGAATGCAGGAGTCATAAAGGTGGCGACCGATAAATATAGACCCGCAGTGTGTTGCAGCCGTCCGATTTGCAAGGCACTCTGTTTGCGATGGAAAGTTCCCTCAGGCCATCTCTGTAGGTTTTCGGGTCCGGAGGCTGAGAGGCTGAGATTTCGTTGGAATGGCTGGACACACCGTTACGGAAAACATTTGTTTTCCCCAAAGCAACTTGAAAATGGAATTTGATTGAAAGCAGAGCCGTCTACCCTTGGGCTCCAGTTATATTTTTGCATATGACTTCATCCTGTCCGTCTTCATAGGTGGCCTTCCTCTGTTCCGCAAGACGATATGGTGGCAGGTTTTGGAAAGCACTCGGAGATATTAATAACGCATCAGCACCGCCGGACAGTTTGGGGGAACTGTCAGCGAACAGCTTCAATGGAGCACTCAAGGCTGCGTGTTGAACTGGACGTATTCCAAAAGTTTTCAGTTAGCACAGGTACCTACTGTTCAACAATAACCTTCGTAGGGCAAGCGCCCGAGCTTGGAGCAGTGACTAACTTGGATCGATCGGAGTTTTACTATCTGTAACCCTGGCAGCATGGTTACCGCACATACGGATGACACCACAGTCATCCAGGCCAGTCAATTTCCCATCAAATCTGTTAAACTATTCAGCCCAGACACTGCAGAAATAACTCGCATAATCCCATTGCCCTTCCTTCGTTCCCAGGTGCGATAATTACATTTAATTTCACCTTCCACCTAGAACTTCGTGACTCCAGGATGGTCCCCAAGCCGTCGAAGTCGTTCATCTCCCTGTTGCCCTTCAGTCTGTCGACGTCTCAGCCACGACCACATCAGGAAATGTGACGATTCTCGACCACTACCTGGCCTCGGACGAGTCGAATCCGACCTCATCCGGCAAAATCACCCCATCCAGTCAAACATTGTGCGAACTTGAACAAGAGCGACTGCGACTTGAAGATGAAAAGCGTCTCAGGCAGCGAAGCTTCATGCTTCTCACGACGTACATGGACTCGCTCGCGCAATGCAAGTCTCACGATCAGACGGAAGCAGCCCAGATGGTTTCTTTCTTCGACGACTTTATCGAGATCGGTATCGCACGGGCTGCTGTAGTCACTGAACTCGACGGCAAGTTGGCGGAGATCGGCCGTAAAGTCAAACAGGAGACAGATCGTCTTTCGAAGCTGAACAGCAATCTGCCAGTCAAGGTCGTGGTAATGTTTTCTTGCGATAGTCAAGTTCCGGTGGAAGGTGCCGAGTTGACGTTGACCTACCGTAAGGAAAGCTTGTTGCTTTGAAGACGATCCCTGAGATGCATCGCTAGTCGTCAAGCAACTTTCATGGAAGCCGGAATACGATCTTCGCATTGCAATGTCAGACAATACGCCATCTTCGACGGTAACGCTAGACTTTCGCTGTCTGGTGACGCAGTGGACGGGCGAAGATTGGGACGACGTTTGCTTGGCGCTGACAACGGCGGACCGGGTGTCTCAATTAATCCGGGTGCCCGAGCCGAAGAGAATCGATGTCAGTCTCAGTAGCACATTCGCCCGTCCAGGCGGGCTATTTGGCGGGGGTGCGGAACATGAACATGAAACTCGACAAGGGACGCCAGCATGGAGCCAAACACCACTCTTTGGATCTGCCATTTCAGCAAACCAAGGATTATTCGGTGGTACTCAGCCTCAGCAGGTAACATCATCATTGGTGCCGATATGGAAACAACCCGCGGCTGCTGTCCAACCAAGCGAGAACACTCAGACTCAAACTCAGACTCAAGCTGTCTCTCAGCTCATATCTCAGGTGTGTACCGTGTAGTAATTGGTTGCATTAGAGGTTACTAATACTGACGACCACTCCTTAGGGTGTCAAGGACCCCATTACCCATATTGCCGCCGGTTCTGTATTCGTCCCGTCTGACCATGCTGAACATCATGCTCTCGTTGCATCAATTCCTCTCCAAGCGGAGTTCGTGCGCGTCGCAGTGCCCAGCATTGACCCGCGCGTGTACTATACTGTATGCTACTTTCTCTTTTTTTCTTCCCTCTACTTACCCTGCCTGTCCAGTGTATAGTCAAGAACACCAGCGAACATGTCCTTCTTCCCGGTGCCATCAAGGCATATTTGAACAACAAGCATGTCTCGTCCACCGAAATTCACGTACGTTTATCGATTTGCGTATTTTGTGGGTAAATTGTTGAGTCTCTACCAGAGCACGGATACGCCTCAGACCCTGGAGAGCTGCCTTGCAGTTGACACGGGCGTAAAGACGATCCATAACCGCGCGCCAGACGCACTCCCGTCTATCGGCGCTTTCACCTCAAAGTCGAGCACGACGTACACGAGCACCATCGTCGTTCAGAACACACACGCAGAGCCGATTCGGGGCGTAATTGTCCGAAACTCCGTCCCGTTGCCGGCGGATCCACGCATCACGATCGCACTGAAAGAACCTGCCGGGCTGGCAGATATCGAAGAAGGAAGTGTGAGGGTGAAGGAAGGATGCTTGGCGCGCTGGTCGAGGACGGGAGGGAGAAAGGGTAAGCAGGCGGGAATGTTCGAGTGGGAATGTAGTGTGAACCCTGGAACGGAGGTGCTGAAGGCGGTCTGGGAAGTCTGCGCACCGCAGGAGCTCAAAGTGCTTGAGCAGGTACGTTCCTAGACCCGAAAATTTTGATGGCATGCCAGGTCATCAGCGATTGTATCATCATCGTTACTCTTTTGGTGTCACGATCGTGTATTTGTCTTGAAACTGAGGAATCCTATTGATTGGAATCTCATGTACTACGTTTTGGTGGATTGCCAGCGACTCCAGGTCAGTTAAGCCTGCGGTCCTCCAGAGCCCTGTGGTCGGCCGTATCCTTCCTACTGGTGGAGCTTTGACGGAGTCGAACTTGAAAAAAATTAACTTGAAGTGGAACTTGCTTCATGATACATTTTCTGTTTCCAAGTTGTATTCATCTTCTCAAACCTAATATTTCAGAGCGCCCGGCGCATGCTTGATAACGCATTAGCTATGGTAAATGCTATGCTATCTGTGACGTACATGGTAGTCATTCTTATCGTCATATGAAAAGATTCTCCTGACCGCCTTCTCTTCTCAAGGTTCGGTGTCCGCCATCAATCATTAGTTGATGCTCAGAGAATGCACTACAATGATCTCTGTTTGCACGTCTATCAGTGGCTTCTCTGACCCATCGAAGCGCCGCTATATGACAGAACTGCCGGTGAACAACACGGCTCGTGACCGAACGCCACAGTTACTGGGCATGGTTTGAAGACGGATCGCGTGTGAATCTGTCTCCCATGGCCTGGTCATGTTATCACGACAAAAATACTCTTCAGTGAATGGCCAACCTGTTACTGACAGGTCCTTTATTCAGCGTTGATAAGGCGGGACAAAGTTCCGTCTTGTTCATGGTTATAACTCCCAGGGCTGTTTCTTCCGACTTTGTTCCTTTTCTCTTCGTGCTCAAGTTGCTGAGCTGTCGAAGGTCCACTGTCTAAATGGCTACCGCAGCGAACTCTGTTACCCACCCAACTCTTGTTCAGGTAAGAGCCTTGATCTAATATGATTAGATTACAAATTCACCCGATCATAGGTTGATCCATTCGTGTAAGGATGGCATGTATCCAGCTGTAATACCACTGACATGTGCTCGACGCCAGTCCTGCACGAGAGCAAAAGGTATGTATATCGTGTGCAGCACTTTCTGTCTTGTTCACAGTATACGCAGGGTCTACACAACAGATGGCAGTAGGTTGACTCCAGAGATCTAGGGATATGCACTCGATTATCCTTATCTAGCCCTGACATACCCCCTTTTGCCACCGTAAAACCCGGAGAGGTGTGTTGATCAAACTCTGCCTCGCTGCCGTTCTCAAGTTTCAACCCCATTCCAGGTATTCAACATTGAATGCGTCGGTACGTAGAAGCCGTACACTGCGGCATGGTGCATTGTCGCTGAAAGGTTTCGACTGGATAAGATTGGACTGGTGCCCAAATTGGGAATAATGATTGTACGCTCCAACCGTGTCGTACCCTTCTCCAGTGCCTTGAATTGCTCGTGTTTCTCTAGACAGCGACGACATCCGCGACGTTGACCTTACTTCTGTCCACAACTTGTCAGGTCCTGTTGCGGTCGAGGGCGCGGAGCCGGGTGACTGTCTCGTTGTGGACATCCTAGACGGTGAGATATGAAATGTACGTTGTAGAATATACTAACATGAGAGGATTACAGTGAAACCCTTTGACAAAATGCCGTGGGGCTACACTGTATGTTTGTGCATTCCGCCTTGTTCGAATGTATTGACTTTTTCTAGGGTATCTTCGAGCTGCAAAACGGTGGTGGTTTGTTTGGTAGGACAATACTCGATATTTGAAATAATTTGGTCTCAATTTTTCTTCTACTCAGCACGCGAGTTCCAGAGCAGAGCAGCCAAAGCTATCTGGGATTTTGAAGGTAAGATAAGACACGGTCAGAAGACCATATGGGTAGGCTAACAATGGAATCAGGCGTGTATGCCACATCAAGGCATATCCCAGGCGTTCGTTTTGCTGGGGTTTCTCACCCCGGATTGATCGGAACCGCACCATCTCACGAGCTTCTTGCTACCTGGAACAAACGCGAAGTTGGCCTGATCGAGGCACATGCCGATGCCATCCCTCCCGTTGCGTATGGTCCGCTTGTTAAGGGAGCATATGTCGGCCAGGACCTCCCAGCAGACGTGAGGGAGAGGATATACCGCGATGGTGCACGCACCATTCCCGGGCGTGAACATGGAGGTAACTGTGACGTGAGTGGTCCCATAAGGGTATTCTTACACGCATGATCGATGGTTTGTCTATAGATTAAGAACCTGTCTAGGTGAGAACCACTCTTTCTGTCAGACCGGGACTGGTTGCTCAACTATATTTCTTCTAGGGGTTCCCGATGTTATTTCCCGGTCTTTGTGAAAGGTGCAAACCTGTCTGTTGGCGACTTGCACTTTTCGCAAGGAGATGTTTGTGAAATCATCTGTTTTATGCAGTTCGTTGCTGATATTTATGTAGGGAGAGGTACAAGTCGATCGTTGATGCCGAACGTGATCATCGCTCAATTTGATACATTAGCTTTCCTTCTGTGGCGCTATCGAGATGGTGGGGTTGTATTTAGGTATCTGCGGCAAAAACTAAAGCTCGACTATCTTCCATCGTAGGCTGGTATCATCAAGTTCAAGACTAGCATCATCAAGGGTGGCGTTGAAAAGTTCGCGCTTAAGCAGCCCATCTTCCAGGTTCGCGAAGATGGTTCTGTTACATTTGACCAACCGATCTAATACACTGCGGCAGCCATCTCCCATAGACCCGCTGTACTCGGCCAAGGTCAGGAGATTTGCCCATCCCTCTACAAGTATCTCTAACACAAGCACAGCTCATCTTCGAGGGTATCGGTGTTGACATCCGTGCGTAATTCTGGGTGCATTCACTTCAATTGTCTCGCTGACCAGGAGCCACTGCGAACCAGACGGCGATGGAAAGCAATACGACATGGACGCGTGAGTCCCTATATTCCGTAAATGGCCTGCAGGCGTTTATGTGCACTCAGTACTGTAGCGTACAAGCAGGCTGCCCTCAATACCATCGCATACTTGCAGAAGGTGTGTTTCAATAGTTGCGCTCAGAGGTCGTCACTGACAATCAAACCCCCCAGATTGGCTATAGTAAGTGTTTCGTGATTGGACGGTAGATAATAAATGCCTTACGCGGTGATGGCTCCAGCTCGTGAGCAAGCATGTATGTGTCGATTCTTTGCCCCGTGAGCGTTTATCTGACCTAAGAAATGTCTTACTAGACCTCCTGCTCTCTGCCGCGCCGATCGAGAGTCATGTCGGTGCTGTCGTGGTGCGTACCCCTCCTCACCATGAATGTACGTGGGTTTAAAAGGCGACAGGACTCGCCCAACGCCTGCGTCACGCTTGCATTGCCTCTCGGCATCTTCGAGCACGTAGGTCTGATCGCTTGCACTGATGACCACGTAAAATGACATGTCCTGTCCCTTAGGATATCCTACCCAAAGAGGAGGGTCTGAAGAAACTCGACTTTGGGCAGTGTGCAATCCGCAGCGACGGGTTGGTTTAGCACTTGGTTGGATACTGCCCTCATGTTTTCGGTTGACGTTCATAGCAAAGTTGTCAATTGGGTAGGCGACAAGAAACAATGATGATAAGCTGTGCGATTACCTGCCAGGCGACACGATTCGTCCCCGTTGAGACTAAGGAGCTTCTAGACTACATAGACCACTGACCAGTAAAGAAAGCCCGGCCAACCATTGATACGTAATATTACTTCATTTCAAACACCGACACCAACTCAACAGGAACTGCCATGACGCCAGTGTGTGCAATTCTCATGGTGAGTCAGGCTCATTGCACCTGATCCATAGCAACTTATACTTACTGTGAACATCTGGTGTTTTGATTGGTCGATCAAGATAGGCTCGTGATAAACCTTTCCTTTACAAGGTTATGGTTTGTTGGGAATGCAGGCACCCTGATCTTTGGGTATTCTGAAATTTGCCTGACGCTCATCGTTAGTACATATAAGGATATACCGGTAAGAGGTTGCAGACCCATCTGGTAGTATTTCTGACCTGATGTGAAGTGGTCCAGCAGTATTTCAATCCGGGTATACTTTAGTGCCGTCCTGGCGACCGTACTGTATGGTATGATATGTATGCATTGAACGTGAGCCTGGATGATGACGGGAAATTGAATCCATACGACCTGACAATCCTTGGACAGATGCTTCTGTTTTATCCAGTATACCCTGCCCGTTTCAATTCCAATCATTAGCATGCGCGACCTTGTCCGAGCTACCAGGATGACCCCACCAGAAGGGAGATATTTATAAGTTGATTTATGGAGGGCCGATGGCCGATATGATGATAAATGCATCTCGCCAGGTCGCAATTTTACGGTATTAGTATTCTTATGCTGCTTCAATTGGTGATGTGCCTGACCACCCTGGCATGCAGTACGATTAGTGCCGGGTTGATTGTCTCCGGGGGTTTATTATTTCAACGATTTTCTGGGCACGGACGACTTGCTCATCCGGCGTCCTGTATAGCGTATAGATACATCTCAGCTGGTCTGGTGATTTCATTGATGTTCTGGACAAGATTCTCTAAATTGTGGTTTTCAGAACTCGCCTCGTCTATTGATCACGTCCCTAGCACGAGGGAGTCTTTCGTAGGCTCTCTTTGTACGCCTATCATAAGCCTACCAATGAATTTGTAGGTAGAGTCCCTTTGCACGGTATCATCTACATATTTTTCTGACCGAATGAATGCTGATATTGTTCAGGTCATAGCTAGAATCTTTTCACAGGGCTTTTTTGTCCATCAGATGTATGTCTGTGCGTTTCGACCCACAGTATGTTGTTTCTATTTGCTCGCTCTTTCTCAGTCTACGGAATGAATATAATCACACCCTTGTGAGTAAGTAGGAGTATACATGTAAAAATCTTGATGTATCTGAAGCTTTACATATAGGTCATAGTGGCAATCTCCGAGTTTGGTAAGACTTCAGGGGCACGATCGTGATGGACCATCGGCCGACATTTTCCCCTTTATTTCAGTTTTAGTTTGTCGTGAGTGATGATCTGTCACAATCGTCAGGATACTGACAAGCAAAATGATACTTTATGTCAGAGAAGCATTGTATGTTCATGCATTTGTTCGACTGCTTTCTCGTTTGTGACGCTCTCCATTATACTTCAGCGGCATCTCCCTGCGTCGAAACCCTATACCGTGACTGTTTACCCAGTGTGTTCGCTATACCGCAATACTGTTCTTGAAAACTTGAATGCGAGGATATATCTTTAAGACAAAGGACCGATATACTTTGTCAACTAGGATTGGTCCATGAGGTCAAAGTCGCGGTTGCAATTTAAAGCTCCCATGCCGAAAAGCAATGATTGCGTACCTAACTGGTGGGTACCGCATTGCAACGAAAAATAGCCTGCGTGTATTCATCAAACACTGGCAGGGCGTCTCGGAAGGTGATGGTGCCGAGTGTGGGTTGATGTGTGTACCATAAGGATGAAGTTGTGTATGATGAGTGTTATCCCCGATAAACCCCACACGTCTAATGGGCCTCCTGGTGATACATGATGTATCTTCCAGCCCTATTCAAGGCGGAGCCGATGCCGTATCATTTGGTTATTCGGGCAAAGGCTAGTTACGACCATGTGGCCGCTGGAATCGCGTCTTAAGTCTTTTAGCAGGACGACCAAAAATAGTCAGATTTGCACCAGTTCGCGTAGTATTTTAATCATGCACTTGTGCGAATATTTTGAACTCCTGCGGTGCACGTGCCTCCCAGACAGCTTCAGACTTCACTATCGCCGTCGCGGATGGGATAGTCGTGGGAGGGCCGAGGCTCGCCGAGGCTTTGTGTCCTACATCGGGTTATGAGGCGAGATGATCCCGCAACCGGGAGGGTACTTCATTGGGCGGGTGTCAGGTATATCAGGTGAGGACCCTCACAGTCGATCTCCCACAGATCATTGTATTTAATTATGGGGATGCTTAGGAAAGATTGCCATCGATTGGAGCACCCTACAACATCATCGTTTGTTGCTGACTGCGATGTCCTCCGCTACGAACTGTGGTAACGGCGGTGGTGCCGACACATACACCAATCTGCGGATAGCCTCTGTCTTTGTCATTCTGGCGACTTCCGCTGCTGGCGCATTCTTCCCCGTTCTAGCAAAGAGAACCAGGTGGTTGAAGGTGCCAGTCCGTGTGTTTGAGTACGTTTCTTTTTTTTTGCGGGTCTGCTAGAATGCCTAATCTGTGCGTAGGTTTGCAAAGTATTTCGGTTCTGGAGTCATCGTGAGTTACGCGCCTTGCGGGTTGCCTGAGCTCTTCCCATCACGCGTACAGATTGCGACCGCCTTCATCCATCTTCTGGCCTCGGGTGTAAGCGAACTCGGTTCGCCATGCTTGTCAGCTGCATGGCAGCTGTACGTACGTCAACAAGTTCGTCCGGGTTCGTCTACAGTCGATTGACGTCCATCTCGCTAGCCGTATTCCCTTGCACTTGCAATGCTCAGCCTATTCTCGATATTCATCGTAGAACTCATTGCCTTCCGTGTGGGTACCGCAAGACTCGCTGCGCTGGGAATCAAGCATGGTACGCCGACGACGCCGCAATAGATCCGTTAATAACACTGGTATAGATGCTCATGGGCATGGAGTCGGCTCACATGCCGCTCATGGTCCGGAGGTCACATTTGGCGATGAAAAGTCGACATCCGACGAAGAATCAGCTAAGCCGGGATATTTAAGCGAATCTGCGATGGCCCAGACCATTGGCGTATTCATCTTGGAATTTGGTGTTTTGCTGCACAGGCGAGTACCTTTTTCTTGCGACCTTTCAATGCTCAAGGACATTATGTAGCTTGCTTATTGGGCTGACGCTTGCGGTGGACCCGGACTTCAAAATACTCTTTGTCGTGATCATCTTCCATCGTGAGTTATTCCCTAGTGGCACAAAGGATCGGACTAACGGTGCTTCAAGAAACCTTCGAAGGTCTAGGTGTTGGATCCCGATTGGCTTACATGCAGCTGCCACCAAAGTATCACTACATTCCCTACTTTGCTGCGTTTTTATACGCCATCACGACACCTGTGGGGATCGCAGCTGGCCTTGGTATTCGTAACACCTACAACCCAGGTAGCACTACAGCATCCATCGTCAGCGGTGTAATGGATTCTTTGAGTGCTGGAATCCTGATGTATACCGGCATGGTGGAGGTAAGTGTTTTGCATCTCATTCCGCTCTGCCTGTTTTTAACCTCATGTCGCAGTTGATGGCACACGAATTCATATTCAACAAAGATATGAATAAGGCATCTCTTGGAAAGCTTGCATACGCATTGTGCTGCATGTTATTTGGCACTGGAATTATGGCATTACTCGGACGCTGGGCATAGACGTTGGTGCACAAATTTTACTGGTTTGGTTCCTCTCCATGTAGGATCAAGTTTATAAATGACGGATGTATTGGACACGGCTGCAACGACTGTATGTTTCATGCGCTTCTTGTAATGCCCCACACTATGAACTGTTGATTGTGTAAAATCCGGCGGAAATTGAGAGCGATTTGATATGAGGTACACGGGAATACTTACCAAACTTTATGAATTAACAAAACAAAACAAAAAAGAAACATGAAAGTTCCTATCCATTCTTGAATTCGAATACCTTCGAGTACACTTCGAGTACATTCTACGGATTCCGCTCAGCGGACCACCACTCCGCATCCTTCTCGATTATGTAATCATATATGCCCCAAAATTTACAATTTTGGCAATTTAGTGTTTTCCGAAGCTCACATACGTTGGTTCGTGCGTGTTATAACGACGCCGTTTTCAAGTGACCGTCTTGTTCGCCGCATCGGAGGTTCGTCACCCCCGACGAAGACCGCAGCTGCGATTCCAGTGTGGCGACAATTAAAGATATGCGGTTGTTTCATACGGCAAAGCGGGGAAGCTCCTTATGGCGAGTGCGACGAGGTGCGGTGCTCGTTCCCCACAATCAAGTTCGTCATACTCTCTTAATGGTACCACTCTATCCTCATGTGAGACATGAAACTAGCCGAAAGACCCATCAGATATCAATTCGAAGAGCAATGTGAGAACAAAGCGACGCAAGCAAAAAAAAAGGGAACAGTATCAAGAACGAAGTCAACGGGTAGTAGAACCAACCTATTTATTGCAATCGTTGCGCGAAGTCTCCGGGTACGACCAACCGCGGTCAAGAGGAACTTTTATAATCACGCCGTCCGGAGGTCGCACCACGGGGACCTGGACGCCACCAATCTTTCAGTAGATTCCCTTGAAGCATCCGTTCTCGTCTGGGGTGCAGGGCAATGAGAAGCGGACACGGGAAATTAGAAGACTTGTTCTGAGACAAGCCAACTCATACACACGTAACATCATGCACACATCTGT
>JBBPUI010001132.1:0-11925 GCA_038094615.1 Heimioporus aff. retisporus | reverse complement strand
CGGATCGCCTCGGCAATTTCATAGAAACACTCTTTTGACAGAAAAAAGGACGAGCTGGATTCATCGCTATTATTTATTACGTAAGCCCTTCTGTTGTTCACCATCGTCGACGACGACGGCGAGACTGTCTTGCTCGTCGCGACGCACGATGTCCACGCACTCTCCGCGTCCCCTTCTGCCGACGTTAATTCCGTCCCTCAACGCTCTTCTCGCTGCCCTCGACCTCCCCTTCACGGTGGACCACCCAACCGACCTTACGCCTTCCCTACTTCTCGCTATATTTGAATCTCTCATCAGCGCACGTCTTCCAGTGCCTACCGCCATTCGCCAGTCACGCACGAGGGATGCAAAGGCACGCGCCATGCTTGTGCTTCTTGGCGTTCTCGAGTGTGATATCCTCCGCGGTGGTACAGACGCAAATCCGGACCACTCCGTCGCTACGTCCAACGTAGACGACTCCGTGCTTGCCGGCGCAGGCGGTGTCAGCGTCGATGGCTGGATCGACGAAATCGGTCTCGGCGAGGTTGATCCCGAACGACTCGCTGATGGTGGTTGGGACGAAACCATCTTTATTGGCGAACTCTTATGCTGGCTCGCCCGTCGCAAGCGTATCTTGCCCCGTATAAGATCGTCACATCGCATCTCGCACTCACGCTCGCTATACTCCAACTATCATTCTTATGGCGATGAAGGCAACTCTGCCGACTTTTCTACCTCGCTCCTCCTCCGGCCCTCTCCCGGTCAGAATACCCGGTCCCCTCGTCCACAATCCCCATCCCCATCCGTCCCAGAGACCGACCCAGACTTTTCCATCCATTCACACATCACAGATGTTCCTCGTCACCCTCTCGTACAATCGCCCGAACCCTCCATGTCCGCGTCTGCCACGACTGGTACCGATCTTTCCATTCGTGCGCGAAGCGTTTCTTCCCGCACGACCGTGTCCAACCTGAATGACGATCCAGACCAATTCGAAGAAGCGTCCCAGGATACGGTTCAACAGTACGACCCCGTCCAGATGATGCAAGACGCAGAGGAAGACGACGATCGGCCACCCTCGTTCCGCCCACGTTGTATACACGAGCTAGAGGACCCTTCGTATATACGTGCGCTTGCGTCCTTCGATGCATCAACCTCGCTCCAACACGTTCCCGAAGACGCTCCTTCCAGAGACGCAGACGAGCAGGACAACGATGACCCGTATGCGCCTCAAACTCCGACTCCTCGACGCGTCCGCCTCACCGGATGGATCGAGCCTGTGGATCCCACCATTGAATTGAGCCAGTTTGCTGCATCCCGAGCTCGGTCACGTGCTTCCGACTCCAACATAGGATCAGGTTCTGGTACGGGACCGCCGCCCGCATCACGGAAATTCGTACGTCCAAATGCACTCCCCAACACATTTCCCCGTCGTATAGCAGCGGTGTCACCAAACCTTCATCTTGGACCAGGAAATTCGCACACACCACGGCGCGTCTCGCGGTCCCCCACGCCTTCGCCATCCCCGTCTCCACCTCCGTCCACTTCTGCATTAAAGTACGTGTCCGCCCCTCTGCGGCCCAGCCCAAGCCCCAGCCCAAGCCCAAGCCCTCCACCTTCACATTCGGATGCACCCTTTGACGTGTCCTTTTCAACACTCAACAACACCAGCACACCTGCGAAACCCCGGTCGTCGCGTCGACCCCAGACCCAGCTCCAGACGCGTACCACGGGCCGCTCACACACGGAACGATCACCACCATACATCCCTCCCTCGCTTACGACGACGCCCGGCAGCTTACGAGGTACCGCCGGCGGCAGCACGCCGGAGTCCGGAACGAGACCGCGCGCGCCCGTATCCATGCCACCTTCCGTGGCGATGGAAAAAAGAACGTGGCGCGCTTCGTCTCCACCGTCTTCTCGTGCCAGGGCCAAAGAGCCCATGTCCACACCGATATCGCCTTTACCTGGATCGACGGCGACGACGAGCTCGCTGTTGACGGAACGGGCGAGGTTGCTGACGGAGCTGGCAGCGCTGAAACGCGCGCGTGCGTTGAGCAGCGGGGGCAGTGTAGGTGTCGAGTCAGGGACGACGGCGGGGATGGGGTCTCGGACCGGGACTGGAACTGGAACGAGCGTGGGGATGCGTACTGGCAGCAGCGAAGCCATCGGTCGCCGTGTTGGTGTTGGGGTATGACTCGAGGACTTTCCTATGTTGTCCTATCGCTTGGTTTCTATTGTACCCTCGGTAATACATTGGTGCAAAGTCCGGGAGTGTTGCTTTCACTCGCCAAGGTACTCCCAGACTCGGCACTAATCAACCCCAACAAGATGAATTTTTCCGCGAACATCTCAAAGTTTTAGCACCAGCTGTCGGTCCCATCAGTATCGTCAACATTCGTTTCACAATAAAACAGGTATCGACAGCGATCAACTACCTATCTTGCCGGTTCGTCCGCCTTGTGCGTCTTATTGCACCAGGCGATCCCGGCTCTCAGTGCATCCATGATCTCCTTCACATCCTCGTCCTCGGTCTCCCTTTCGCCCATGTCTCCAACCGCCCGTCGCTTCTGCACGACGCGCGCTTCATACCCGGAGGGCGTCGCACACATCATGTGGATCCCATGTTCGAGTGTCTTGGCTGCCACTGCGAGCACGAGTGTCCTGATCACGGTTTTGTCCAGTTAGCAACACGGTCCTCTCGCTCTCACAAATAGGTCGCACGTACCTCCCTTCCGACTTTGATGGGACACGAGGAAGTTTGCTCCAGGCAGCGTCATCGTCGGGAGAAAAGACCCGATGGAGGGCCCTGCGAAGCGCGTCGAACGCGCTCGTGCGTGTTTCGAGCTTGGGGGTGCGTGAGCTGGGTACCCCCCATACAAAACGAAGAGCACCCACAGGTATTTTCTGTGAGAAGCTCGCTTCCAATTCCATCACGACCTCGGGAATCTCGGTGTCCAACGCCACTGCAGACAGTGTCGGAACCACGAGATAGCGACCACGAAACCAAATTTGGTTGACTCACTTTTGCCTTCTGCCTCATGTTGATCTGAAAAGGCCTCTTGCTTGGTCCTCACCTCGACAATTTCAACCTCATCCTGATCAATCTCTTCATATTTATGCGTTTTCTGGACTGGCATAGAGGGTACAGCGCGTTCCTGATCACGTATAGGGGCTTGGTCATTTACTTGTGTAACAAGAGTCGCGGTTTCGCTAGGGACTTTGAAGGGTGTTTTGAATGGCTTCCTCAGAGTGTTCGCTGAACTATACGGACGCGTGACTGAAAGATATCGATTCTCGCTGAGCGACGAGAAACAGGGCTACAGAAGCATAAACGCACTGAGCGGACGTGGCATGCTTGAAGGAACTTCGGCGCTTTTCCTCGCACCAAAACCGTTATTATTCGAGCCAGACGGACGGGGGGACGTTGTGGTCCGTTCATTCTTCGTTTGCTCTACCTTGGCCTTTTTCGAGTTGGGTAAGAGCTTATCCCGCCCGTGAGCGTTGGGTCGTTTAAACCCCTGAGCCGGTAGGGAGTCGAGACACTCCCAGAGGGTCTTCTGACCTTGGTTTGGCCCGCTCGCGAGCGTTGTTGCAAACACTGGCGCAAGTTGCTGTTGTACAGGTTTTTGCACTTCAGACCCTTCATCGTCCTCGTACCCAGCGTTCCAAACAGACTTTGAAATTACCGCCGCGGCATGTTCTTCCTCTGAGAGCTCTGTTTGCCGTTGCCGTGTCTTGTCCGGGAATTTGCACACCTAAACGAACACTCAGGAACAACGTAATAATTGCCGAAAACTTGGACAAGACGCGGTGAAAAGAGACCCACGTCACACATCTTATCGCAGATATTTTCCATGACATCATCGTCCGTCGCATCGATGATCTCGCCAAAGTATCTACATATTGACTTGGGACGCGTATCAACAAGCAATTCACATTACACGCTGAGAAAGTGCAGCACATACCACATGTCGACATGTTGCAACGTTTTCGGCATAACTAATTAGCTATAGAAAGATAAAGTCATGGGGTATGAACGATCGCATAGGCACTGGATTATATAAATGGACGTACCGCCCCTAGACTGTCGATCGATCTTTGACTGGGCTCGGGGCAGTTTTTAGCAGAAGCAGCATCCTGTCTTCTAGCATGAGCACTTGACACCAATTTTCGGAGACGAAAGGCGTCCTCTCGAGCTGATAACGATGTTAGCAGACAGCAATTCCCCATGATATTATCTTACAGTAATATAATATGCAGCGACAAGGCTAGTGGTGAAGCAGTCAACCAAGAAAACAAGACAATACAATTGAACATACCAATCCATCTCGACCTGCTCGCCCTACCACAACGAGTTAACTGGGGGAATGTCAACTTTTAGATCACCAACCTGTTTCTTGGTAATACCCTGAAATTTGTGAGAAATCTGTTGCAGCCTGTGTCATATTCATTCACCTTCTATGCTCTTCGGAAGATCATAGTGAATGATGTATCTAGGCGAGCTAACAGATCCTACGCAAATCAGATAAGGCCAAGTCACGTACCGGACGTCACTCTTGTCGATCCCCATTCCAAAAGCAACCGTTGCGCAAACCTTTTAAAGAATATCAGCCGAGCCAAACCCACTCAGCAAAGACGACTCACCACATCGACACCACTTCCGCCATTTCCACCCATTTCCCACTCGTGAAGCGTCTTGTTTAGTGTCTTTGAGCTGTTTATCACCAAAAATGTCGACATCGACATCATTAGTCGCAATGACCAACTACTTACCTGATCCCTCGGTGATATGGGCGAGCATTCAATCCCTTGCCACGGAGGTAATTCGAAAGCTCATCACACATTTCTCGTTTCCTACAGTAGATGATGCCCGACGTTGGACGACCGCGGCGTCGGTGCAAGGTCTCGATGAACTCCATGATATCTTGCATAAGAGACATAGACTCCGGCGCCGACTTGTATCGTACCTAAGCACCACGCCTACTATCAATGGAAAAATTGTACCCGTCTGGTCAACATACCTCATAGTAGATGTTTGGTCGATTAAATGGATGAACAGCTACAAAGAGGTTGTCTTCCACCATCTTCAGACTTCGGATAATGTCTCGCTGGACACTAGATATGGTGAGTGTACAAATCAAATCAAACAGTTCAGCGAGTACTTCTTTGTAGCAGTCGCCGTCAAAGCCATGATGGGAACCCCTGGGAAGCGTGTCCTGAAAGTACCGAGTTTACGATACTCTTCTCTGAAGTCATGACCCCATTCCTGTCGAACAATGAATAGGATACTCGAAAGACCTATCGGAATTAGGCTCACGGAGATACAGTGTGCCTGGAAGGAAGTCTAGATCAGATCAAACATACTCCGGGAAAGCCATACCTCGTCGATTACAAGTCTACCTAATCTGCCATTGTTATACACAGTGGTGAGGGTACGCAAGAAGTCTTGGGTACAAAGCTTCTCTGGAGTTACTGGGAGATGCACGTGTCAAGGTGAGTAGCATCTGACAAAAATCGACCGACTGTAAAGTAGCCGATTCTTTGGTTTCTTTGATGACAGGTCTCGAATAATCTAGAGGCATTCATTTAATTTGCCTCGCATGGAAGAAAACATATACCTCAACTTTCTCTCCCTTGGTCGTCTCGGATGTCAGTGAGACAGCTGATATTCCTTTGCCGCGAAGATTTGTTACTTCTGCAGCGTCGTTAACAGGGCTGGAGCAAGACGTTGGACAAACTATAGTCACGATTCTTCATCAAAGCTACGGGACGCATGAGCTCGCCATCCGGGAAATGTGCAAGTTATAAACCTTACCAAGGAGTGGAGATATGATTACTGACACGCCCCGCTTGTATCCAGGTATTCGTCAGTGTCCTCCGAATCCAGTCGAATGACCTACGCCCTCTGCGACAGCCGGTATTTGAAAGCAAAGACTCTGACAACCCTGAGGACACCAGCATTTCAATCGGTACAGTTTATTCTAGACCCACCTTTCCCATTCCTGTTGGGGCAAGAACAAAGACGTCTGTACCTAAGTAGTGCATTTATCCAAGTGGCACGACCATGAACGAACTGCCTATTCACCTGAGACAGCGGCCCGAATAATCTCTTTCTGCTTGCCCTTGTATCCGGAAAACCCAAATTCTGACTCGGTAAGTATGCTTTTGCACCTGGTCGGTTTATGATACGTACTTTCCGCCAACAATCTAGATAGATTGGTTGAGAATCACGCGTGGGCAGAGCAAACGAAGTATAAGATCCAACCTATTACACTTTGTCATCAACTCCGATTCTGTCAAACTCTCTTCCGCGCGCGTCTCGTCACCATTGTCTGGTTCGTTCCTATTACGCGTCGGAGGGCTTGCTGGGACGAGGACAACAGCAGAATCTCCAGGAAAATTTTCATCGTCTACGCTATCCAACACGTCATTGTCGCTTTCTTCTTCGTATTCAAACAGCTCTGGATCGTCGTCGATGGAATACAAGTGCGCGTCGAAGTCGTCCATGGTGATGAGGCCAAACGACTCGGACGCGAATGATCATGTGACATTTTTATTGGCTGCCCAGATTAGTAAGCATCACCCATCCCGCTTCTGACTCGTTCCCTCTGCCTGCAACTTTTTCTCCAGACGACCTCGATGCGTTGTCCTGCCATGGTATCATGATGCGCCGAATCTTTATGAGAGAGGGTCCGCGACGTCCGACTGCGTCCTCGACAATACTGATAGACCCCTTGACATCTTTTCAACTGAAGTTAACTAGTATGGCCGTCGCCTCCGCAGAATTATCAGCACAAAAATCGACGATTGTGCAAACAATCGACCGCCTCTGTACGAAGGCGGAGCCTCAATGTACCCTTCAACACCCTTTCTACTATCGACATGACGTTGCCGATTGTACGTACATAGTACACGTTTGTCGCGGTCACATGATATGTGCACGCCGATTGCTATAGAAGCGGCAATATTGATCGATTGATGTTCCCAGGCGATCAAGGGCAGAGCGCTTCATGCGTTGATGGCTCCCCCGTCCAAGGCGAAAAAGTCGTTCTCGCCCACTGCCAAATGTACACCTCGACGACTACTGCTGGTGGACACTAATACGCTATCCTATGACCGCACCGACCCTTTCCACGCCATAAATGCCCTCCGCATACTCATTGGGTCGCTTGCTGCTCGCGTCGGTGGCTGCCAATACAAGTTCACTCCAGCTGAGCACAAACTCTCCATACACCTTCTCACCATCATAGAACCCTTTGTCGGACTTTCTCCATCCCGCCGCACACTCACCAACCAGCCCACCGAAATTCTTGACGGCATCGTATTTCATATTGACTCTAAGCGGGACTTGCTTGCTCTGGCACTCTCTTGTCGTCGTTTGCACGCCGTCATTTTCCCGAGGCACTTTTATTATCGTGTTTTATGCGCAAAGGCTAGCTCCATTAGTCTCTGGAATCATCTGATTGTCAACCGGGCACTTGCGCGTAATGTCCGCACAATAGAAATCATTGACGAGCGCTCCTCGAAACCGCTCGTTTTTCCTGCGGATATCATGAAGACAGATACTGATCTAGAATCATCAGACGATGAGCTTGCGCTGCATTCGAAGCAAGAGAGGCTTTTCATTTCAGCGCTTACCAAGATGACTTCGCTTCAGTCATTCCGCTGGTCTTGTAATCATTCAACGATATCCATAGACAGTCTCTGGACGACATTGATGAGGTGTCACACACTTTCGCAGGTTACCATCAACAACAACCTGGTATTTTTGCCACATACTTCCGACAAGTCCAAGTCAACCAATCCGAAGTCCGTTTCAGTGGTGAGTCTCACCGGGCTGTATCGTACTCTTGACTCAAGCATGTTTCAGTTACCCGAGTTGAAAAGCGTTGCGCTCCAAGCCACGAAACACGTGTTCGGTTCTACCAAAACGCCGGCCCTGACGCATATCTCGGGCATGCTTATGAGTTGTCCGAACCTCGAAGTAAGCAGTTTTTTTACATCTAGTACTCAGTCTGACCGTCTCTATACTAGTCTTTGAACATCGGTTATGACCACCGGCGTGGTCAAGGTCAACACCTCCCCGCTGCAGATGACTTCTTTCTCTTTTCACGCTGGCCTGCACTACGCTCCCTCTCGCTCACCAACCTCCGCTGCTTCTCCGCACACAGCCTTGACGCCGCTTCTGTCTTTTTCGCTGCCCATGGCAACCTCGAGGTGCTCCATTTAGACCTTCCCCTCGATAGATCCACATCAGCAACTGAAACCATGGTGGGGAGTGGGTGCTCGTTGGTTTTTACTCCAAACACGCTTCCCAAATTGCGCGAGCTTAGGTGCGGCAAAACGATTGCGACCGCGATCCTGAATTGTCCCACCGACGTCCCGCGCCCGCTGGAGGTCCTCAAAGGGATCTCTCTCTCTAGCTCCGAGTGGGACGGTCCCTTCCTTTCCAGTCTCAAACGGTGCGGTCGCTCGGTGAAACACATGGAACTCGCCAGATGGAATGACGTCGACGATATCAGACGACTCGTCGACTGCGTCCCCAGACTTACCTGCTCGGACGTGACCAAGCACGAACGTTCGAACGAGGGCCAGGAATTGGCGTCCCAGTCACAGTCGCACGGACTTCGGCGCAACGACGTGTCGATGAGCAGAACCGCCGCCGCGCTCCACGTCGGGATCGGCATTGCCACCAACGTGTCGGAATGGGCGACGGTCCTGGCGCCGCTGACAGAATTGACGGCCCTCATCGGCGTCAAATTCTTCTATGAGGTCTCGACGCTGACGCTTGCAACGCTCGCGACTTCCTCTCCCATGTCGCTCTCTCCATCCGAACTGAGCCGGTTACGCAGGAATGACAAGGTTGCTGGGGTTCTTGGGAACATGTGTCCGAAGCTGCGGCGGTTGGATCATTGGGAAGATGCTTCAGGGCGAGTCATTGTACTCTCAAGGGAAGGAAATGAAGTTAAATGGGAGGTCAAGCGAATCAAGGCTTGAGAAAGTGTCGATGCATCATGCTGCATGAACGGAATGTATTATAACGACTTTTGTTTAGATTGTAGGATGTACCTATGTACGATTTGATTACCCAACTTGGATTTGTTCAATGTTTAAGTTATGCCATGGACGGAATCTCCCATTTTTTGTGCCTTGATCAAGCCATGTATCATATTATAAGGAGCGGTCAACTTCTTCCGTACACTTCCATGCATCATAATTCTTTTGAACCTATAGTATGTGACAAAAACAGTACACTCCGGCAATACTTACATATTCGATTAGGCCTCATCTGGCGGTCGAACGCGTAAAATGACTCGCGGTAGTTTCTTTCGCTCTGCGCCTTGCGACAAAGCCTCACAACCTGACTCGGGCCCAGACACACCCGCTGAGGGAGCTCCAGACGTAGTGTCCTTGGTCGCTGTGGCGCCCGTACGCTCCAAACACTGTGCGGCAGGCATAGACACGCTCCTGCCCGCGTTCTTGCCAGTGGGTGCTGGGTTTGGCGCCGCGTTTCCCTCTCGAGCGCCATCAAGCACGGGCTTTTTGCGCTCGCGAAGCGTCATGGACGCCGCAGAGGTAGATGTACCTGCATTAGCACCCGCCTTTGCACTCCGGGAGGAAGTTGGTTTGACGGAGGAATCACCGTTGAGCACGGAGAGAACACCTATGGCGCGAGCGATCCATTCGTCCGCGCCTGCACGCGAAGATACGGCTTTTCTGAATTTGGAGGCTTTTTCTAGCTGCAAAGAGCCGATGAGATGCTACTGTGTGAAGACACCCAGCGGGATTTCGCACCTTGATAAGATTACTCTCGCTCCACCACGAGGGGTCGACCCAGCCATCAGAATGGTAACCAGACGTCGACTGGCTCACGACATTCACAAGGCCACAAAGATGAGCTATGGCGCCGCTCGTCAGTGCGCGGTCGCTGTAGCCCCCTTCGAGCACGCTCACGAGCCGGCCGCCGGCATATTCATTAGCTAGCTCGCACGTCTCGCGAGTGAACCGGTGGTAGAAGCCGACGGGCACCCTGCGGTTATGGCGAGACATCGATGGAAACTCATGTTCGCCAGCATCGAATCCACAGCTATCGGATGATAGTGTTCAGACCAGGGGATCATGTGACAGATTGAAGACTTGACAAACCTGATGAATATGATGGCGTCATTGCCAGGACCACCAGTCTCGTCCAAAAAATCGCGGGCTCGATGTAAAAGGCTGAGATACCGTGGGTAAAGGACGGCCCAGAAATGGGCTTCTGAATCGTATTTTTGAAGGTGTATGTTTTCGATGTATTGTCCGTGAGCGCCGTGGATCGATGTAGAAGCTGCTTGAACCATCTCTGGTTTGCCATCCTGCGATTCGGTTAATAATAGAGAATCTGGCCTGCCGGATCACAAACCTCGCAAGGGAAGGACAGGATATCGTGTATAGAGCCATAAAACACTCGTGGCCCTTGGTTCGCAGGCAGTACGTCATCATCCAGTGGCGACTCCGACCCCAGGGTTTTTTGATATGTTTCATCATTTATCTGCCATACAATTGACTGGGTCCCGTTTCCTACAAAGAAAAGGGATGTTATTCTGGAAAATGCGCTGAGATCGGGGGCGAGGAAGCACCGTGATGCAAGTCGATATCAAGGATTACAATTCTCTGCATGCCATGTTTCAAATGGGCTAAGATTGCATATATGAGAGAAGGAACTGCTGCGCAAGTAATAAGGCATACCGTGTGCAGCGCCAACAGCTACGTTATTGATGAAGCAAAAACCGGAAGGCGTGTCTTCACCACAATGATGCCCAGGGGGTCTGATTGCCACGAAGGCTCGTTCGCAAGGGTCGTCCGGTCCTCTAGGAACTTGAGGCGGCCGCGGTCCACGTGTAGCTGTCACGCTCCCGTCGACTGCTTCGCACACAGCCCCCACTGCGCCCTGAATCGCGTCAATAGAACCAGGACAGACTGTACCCAAAGGGAAGGGGGAAAAGTGTATACACATATAAAAAACAAGGAATGTAAGGAAAGCAGCAGACACTGGCGCAAAAGCACTGACGGTATAGATCACCAAGTGGCATTCCCTCTGGAATTTCCCTCTCATTTTTCGCGATGTTCTCTCTGCTGTCGCGCGCCCACGTAATGAGATTTTCGAGATAAACGTCCCCCTCGATGTCACCATGGACGTATTTGACGGCGGCATGGTCAAGGAGGCGGACGGACGCAGAAGTTCTTCGGATTGTAACCGATGCCGTACGAAGTTGAGTGCCGAGGGCCGGGGCCGTGGCAGGTGCAATTGTCATGCGGGCCATCGCTGCTGCCAGATCGCCTTCGTCCGCGCTTGTTGTGTGCGCGAGTGGAAGCGCTTCGACACTGGTAACAGGTTCTGCACCTTCGATACGCGCAATAGCAGCAGCAAGACCCAACTTGACCGCATGCAGTCGTTCGGGGCGCTCGTAGATGTCGGAGGTGTCTCGGGAACGTATATAACGGTGCTGAAGACACTCGTCTTGAATAAATATGGCGGTGCGTTGCATTCCGTGTACATTAGAAGGATCAGGGTCAGGAACGTGCTTCGTGTGATGATCTGCCGGCGTATCTAATGCAGGATGTATTCGGATACCTGGAAGATTGACGGGACTAGTAGTAGGTTCAACTTCCGAACTTGTCCAGGATTCCACTTTCACGTACATGTCAATTGTAGGTGATTTCGCCGTGGTTATTATGCAGATTTGGAACCTTCGGAGGACTCTGAAACCTTCAACGTAGTCGGGATTTGAAAGGGCGGAAGTTGTTATCGAATATTTTACAAACATCGGTTGTAGGTACACGGCCAATTCAACAAGGCGTTTACGGTGTATTTGCCGAAAATCCTTTATGTGTTCTGTATGTGATGACAAACATGTCTCAATAGAGTAGGGTACACCCGCTTGAATCATCATTGGCTAGGCG